>CM056381.1:75496175-75576175 GCA_029718625.1 Synaphobranchus kaupii | reverse complement strand
TCTCAGACATTTTTCACAAATCTGGAACGCAGCGCTCTGCGTAATTGCACAGAAACGGATATACACATGCGAGCTCACAGCGTCAGCCCGGGGAGCTACTCTTGAGTCCCTTCCAAACGTACAGACGTTTGGAGAACCGAGACCCCGCAGCCAGACCTTCATGCAGCGGCTTTTCCCTGTAACATTACTCCACAATGGGGTCGTCAACAGAGCTAATATCAATTATCTCAGAGAGCCCGAGAAAGAGCTTTGGATATGGGTGGATGATTAAGCCGAGGGAAGCCTGTAGCTCGGCCAGATCCCCACACACTGGCTTATGTAAACACCTCCATTCTGCACGTTGGGCCTCTCGTTCGGAAATGTGATAGATGGGCATATCAAAAAAATGTCACTGGTATATAAACAACCGTATTACTTTGCCCAAAGCACTGTAATTTCCATCAGGGGGGCAAAATAGGCTGGAAAAATAAAATCCATGTGACACAGGATCAGAAAAGAAACATCTATTGTCAGTTAGCCAGGTCTGAGTGGAGGAACGCAGTGGGGTTTGGGAGGCCAAGGCCGAGGCCTCTCCTGAAGCCATTTCATCCCTGCCAAAGTCCTTCTTTCGCAATCACTCACCCTCTGCTTGACTGATGGGTGATTTTTGTGTCAGTTTTTCTATGCCGTGGGTTTTTCCAGAATGCATAAAAGTGAAATATTCTTTCATAATGGCCCATTTGTGGGGTGTTATTGTTTCATACGGGCTCGACAGTTTGGTATAGTGCAGAAGTCGATTAATGACGGGATGAAAATTGTTTTTAATACATTTTAAATTTGCATAACACAGTGCTCATTTGACTGATTATCACTGAGTCAAAATTAAAACCTGTGATGAAAACCTGGGTGCGTGCTCTTTGAATGCGTTTCAGGAGTGGCCGCTATGTTATTATGGAAGTTTGTTGCAGAAAGACACACTCATTTATTCTGTAGCTGAGACTACTCCTTTTTGAAGATGGTATCCATATATGGTATTCAAATAATAATTAAAAAAACATATTTTAATTAGCAGGCTTGCAGCCAGAGAGGTCAAACTGGCTGGAAAGAGCCCACAATTAATTTCAAACAAGTTAATCTTATTTTAGTTTGGTGATGTGTACTGTAGATATGCCATGGTAGTTGGTTGAACGGTTTTCCCTTCATTGTTGACCTGATTATGACCCATATGTGTAGTATGCTAGACGTCTTTTTAAAAATAGTCTTTTGTGTCCGTCCCTCTCCCCTAATGATTGCTATTGAACATGGAGTGTAAGTCTACATAGAAAGTAAACGACTCTGTAATGCCCTGGAAGCAGAATAAAATTGTTGGCCAGCTTCACCCATCCTTTGAAAGATGAAAGAGCTGCCGTTTTTCAGTGGACAGATTATTGGCATTTTTACCAAGCGTTCAAGGACTGCATACATCCAACTGTATCATTCAGACTTTCTCTCAAACAGAAAGAAGGCAACTTCCTCTGCAATTAGAGACATATGCCTTCATCTAAATATTCATGATGGGGCTTTAGTTCAGGCCTTTTATGGATTGGGAATTCAAGAAACTTTTAAAATCCTTATCTACATAAAGAAAACACCAAAAATGTCTGGTCTCACGAGTCACGACACAAGACTGAGTTGCTGCATATACGGTGTTCTTGTGCAATCATAGCAAAGCCCCGACAACGCTGATAAGGACCAACATTTATACACAATAATTTAATGTTGATTTCTAATTTATGCATTCCATGATAACGTGATTGTCCCAATAAAGCATCTCATGGCTGAGGCAAAAATTGTAAAAAAAAAACTGTACTTCTAAAATTACCTCCACCCCGCTTAAACATCAAAGACCAGGGCAATCAGTCTTTATCTTTGTTGGTACGACTGTGGGAAACAGATGTTTGCTGATTATATGAGCATACAGCGTCAGTGCCAAAACAGCAGCATTCAGCCCTAAAAGCGGCTAGTCATCTAGGACGGAAAGCTGACGCGGCGAGTCGTAGAGCCGTGGTTTCCGCACCTCGGCAAGCACGCATTCTGCATGATTGCCGGATTGTTCTTCGAGGCATTATTTTCACGTATCGGGTCTCCCTGCCAAGCGTCGTTTACTCACAATCAACGCCGAGGTTTACACAAATGCTGGATCAAAGAGCGAGCGTTGGGGGTTGGGGGGTTGGCGGCGGCATTCGGGCAGGGAGGGAATATGCATCTCGCGCTGAAAACGATCCCGGCCCCAGAGGCACGTCCGCCCTTCAAACACCACGTGTGTTTACACTCCCCGCTGAAAGCACATGAATTGGAGCCAGGCGCTGTCTGAATTAAGCGCAGATGTAAACCCAACGTGAGACGGTGCGGGTGAAGTACAGGACATCGCGGGGTTAGGGGAGCGAGCCAGCGAGAAACGGAGAAAAGGGGAACTAAAAAGGATGGAGAATGCCGTCAAAGCCGTCTCTAAAGACACAACGACAACGTAAGAGTCGCAGATAGAGGAGGGAGGGAAGGGGGATTGTGTCGAAGACTTTGGGGGGAGGGAAAGAGAGAGAGAGAGAGAGAGAGAGAGAGTGTGTGTGTGTGTGTGTGTGTGTGTGTGTGTGTGTGTGTGTGTGTGAGAGAGAGAGTGTGTGTGTGTGTTCTGGAAAAGCAATAAACCTTACTAAAGGGTTTAGCCCAGCAAACCCAGAAACCCTTCAGAATTTGGTCTGATCAGCCCTACTAGAATTCCAAATTATATATACATACACAACAATGGATTTTGAACATGTTTTTCTTAACATTTCAGAAAATTACTCTTTCCACATTTAGTTTTCAAATATTTGAAATAAATTATTTTTCACTACTTTAATGTTTAACCTTAATCTTTTGCTATGCACTAAATAATATATCTGTGAAATAGAAATACGCAAGCTTAAGGTATTATTACTTTTTCAACATTTACTAAATGTTTCAAACATTTAATAAATATTTAATCCATTGAAAAAATATTTTAAATGTCATAAATAAAATTAAATATGTAATCATTTAAATATTTAATGCATATGCATAATTAAACTTACTTTTAAATGTTTAATTCTGTTACATCATTTTTAAAGTTTATTTTGCTAAATCAATGAACTCTGCGTACTGAAACATTTACATATTTTCAGCTAAATAAGGCAGGTCATATTTAGTTGAAACATGGAATACATTCACATGTACCTTTGGAAACCCACACACCACTCTCCCACGAGGATAAATAATGGCATCCAATGGCATTTTCACAAAGTACTACAGCTACGATAAAGCAGGGATGTCAAGGTTGTACCTTGACAGGTGTCAGAGGATGTCACTGCTTCTACTGAAGCCGTTTAAAACATGCCCCGGTTGCCGTGTTTGCACAATATAAGGATGTCCTTTACTTTCTTATTGCGTTTTGAAACCCTTATGCAGACTCAAGTAGGGAAACATTTAATATTTTTGCATGAATAAGAACACACTTGGCAGACCTTTATTTTCCTCATTTTGCTATTTTACAATTTACAAACTAGATATAAAAGACCATAAATAAATGACATAATTTACATGTACCTAAATTCATGAAAAAAAAACAAACAGAAAAAACAACAGTAAGGTTAGAAATGCAAAAAACAATGTTAATCTACATGACTGGATCGTATGGCACCTGGATTCACACAACAAAAATAAAATCTCGTTTTGTTAAGACGTTTTCATGTGATAAATTCAATAGAAATGTACTGTACAGAACACAGAACTCCCCGCTCTGACAGTCCATGCATGTTACAATCAAGTTGAAGGCTAAATAAAAACGGAATATTGAAGTGGCATGAGACCATTACACGTGAAACAAAAATGCAAATGCATACCTTAAACAATCTGACAGTTGACCAGCATTTGATGAAAAACAAAAAACATAAAAAATGTATAAGATAAACAGATAACGAACCTGTGGCAAAATATTTCCCCAAAAACAATCCTGCATATACTTTAAACTGATACACTTTAAAGTACATACGTCTCCCGCTTGGATTTGTCCTTCCTTGCCTTGGAACTCAACGAATGGTTCAGTGTGTTTTAAGCCATTTTAGCTGCATTTCACGGCTGACCAAAAAAAAGATGCGTTTACGCCCAAATATGGTCCGTGGCTTTATCACCGAGTGACCAAAAATCGTCTAAGGTTCACCAGTCAAAATGACTGCAGATCAGTTCTTGAAGTGACAACCCATCACCCACAGCATATACTATACCTCCCTATTGTGTCTTCTGCTTCTGCACATGTGATAAATAGCATGGGGGTTACGGATATGTTCGTCACTGATGGCTAACTTGTTTATGGTAAAATCGATAAGTTCAGTTTTCAACATTATGCTGCATTGCTTAATTAATTTAATTAATGTCCTGTTGCCCATCGATGTCACTGCAAAGACCCGATGCATGAAAACACAACATTATGCAGATGTGGGGGGGGGGGGGGGGGGTGCATTGGCAAAGTGTGGGGGCTTGGTGTCACCAATTCTTATCCCTGTGGAGAGAGTACATTGCTGTTTCCCCAGTGTCCTTCCTTTACAGTGGCAGCAAAAAGCACATCCATTTCAGTCTCTTCGCATCGTCAATTCATCGTCTATGATGTCTTTCCTTGATGCATCGATGGATTTAGAGCAACGTACCGTTTTTAAAAAATAAAATAAAAAAAAGAAGTTATTTTTTCATCTTTTCAAATTTTTTTTTCTTCAACTTAATCGATAATGGCAACAGTAAGCATGACTGGATTCACAAGAAGCTTGTGCACACGCACTCGCACGAACGTGCGCACACACACACACACTGACTGCACCTGTGTTACGTAAACACAAAATTTCTTAATAAAAACCCAGTAAAAAAAAATTTATAATCTGCTGAATCGGTGTTTACACACACACACACACACATATATATATATATATATATATATATATATATATATAGGAATTGGTTCTGGCAAGCTGCGAACCTGAAACTGATGGACATGTTTTTCCTCTCTACAATCTACATGGACCTGTTGCATCATGGGTAATCGTTGGAACGGTCTGGAATTCGAGAAGCGAGCAGTATCCAGGGAATGAAGACGGGGCCTTCGAGTCGCCGCGCAGTTTGCTCTCTGTTTCAAAGGACAGCCGGAGAGATTGAGGTTTTGATGCTGATGGACGCTGGTCGCTGGTTTGGACACTGGGGGAGAGAGAAACAAGAACAGATGAGAGGGGCCAATCAGAACAACGCCTCTCCCGCTCACGTCAAGAGAAAGACGAGCCTCATTCTCTGAAGAGTCTGGGCAGGCTTCTCTTTGTTCAGCCGCTGGGAAGAAGAGGTTTATACAGCATGCGATTCCTAACGGCACCATTTTCTGAACATCTCAATAGCTGATCACTCTACCATATCCAGCTGGTTGAGGCTAACCATTGTACAGTTTTCAAAACAGTGTGGCAAGCGTATGGTGTAATAATTAATTAATAAGGCGTGAGCAGGGTACTCAACGAGTCTTTCTTTATTAAAAATCCAGCTGCTGTAAGTTGTACAAGTTGTTACTACATAAAAAGAACAGGCTCACTAGCCAGACTTTTGTCAAATCTGCCCATCTCAACACTCCTTATGGATATCTGGTGAAACCCATAATTAACTCGTAATCAAGCTACGTTGGTACTAATAGCTCAAAATTGCAGTGACAAAAATTGCACAGTAACATTTTAGTTATGATGGTTTGTCGATGTTCACGCCACCAGATACCCAGAGGAAATTCACATCTTACAGAAAAAAAAAATCTGACACCTGAAATGTTATGACATTTTTGTTACTCTAATTCCTGCCTATTTTATTGGTTGCCAAGCTTAGAGTTTTATTCCTCGATTTTTTGCATCACCTCAAATCTTGGGATCTTGCAGGATTTGATATGCATTTGTGTTCATGTCTAGTGTCTGTTTTTTAAAGCTATGCTAAAAAACAAACCTACTAACCAGTCATCCACCAAAGCACATTTTATCTGAAACTTAAATTTTTTTATGAATTTGAATACGTAAATCAGATTCAAACTGCCCGAGACACACAAAATCTCATGCATGTATATACACATATCCACCAGCAGTGTACACATGCACACGCACGCACGCACACGCGCACACGCACACACACACACACACACACACACACACACACTTAATAATTACACTTAATTATTACTTACTTTGTAACACCGATGAATTTAACGATGGGTCTTCCAGGAATAAGGCATCTTTTGTTCCTCAATCGACAAGAAGCACTCTGCCGTGACGATTCAGAAGCGATTCCTTAGACAGACGAACAGAGCTCTGTTGTCACCATTTCTCTGTGTTCCACACAAGCTCCATGAAGATGTCCGACCAGGTCAGAACACTCAGGCAGATTCCAGGGCGGTGGGAGACATTCCAGTTAGCGGGTGGAAAAGGTGGGTGCATTCAGAGTCAAAACTTCTCGTCAAAAATGTGTCCAGCTAGTCCTGAGGATAAATGCTTCTGTTGCAGCGAAAAATATACACCAGGGAGGCCACAACCACAACACCAAAAAAAAAAAAAAACTAAAGCTAAAACAAAAAACAAAAAAACGGCTTCATTCACTGTGATTGTAAGGTTATCTGGCTCGTCTGAAAGTGTCTATTATATATGGCACAAATTTACAACGATCGATTTATGCTGGCACACGGATCCAAATAATGACAATGTCCAGGTGAATTATCCAGGGGAAATGTGTCCAATTCCACGGAAATGCTATGGACGAGTGTGGCTGTCCAGACAGATTTTCATTCCACAGCAAAACCGCAGATCTATCCCAAAGTCGAAGTATTAAAGGAATGAAAGAATATAAAAGTGCTGTTTTTCCCCCTTTCGTTCCCTCCCTTTTATCTTTTTTAAAATCTTTTTAAATTTTTTATTATTTATTTTAAAGTGCATGGATGAGGTAAATAGTTCCATTGTTTCATGTACGTGGTTCACGCGGCTCAGACTGGAACCATCCTGTCTTGTATCTGTTGCATTTGGGACAGCATTCCGTGGACGCTGTTCAGGATTTGGTCCTGGTGCACTGCTGAGGAGATTCCTATTCTGGCCACATCCCTGTTCATATAAGAGAAAACAGCACCGATGAGTCAAAAAAAAAAAAAAAAAAAAAATATATATATTTTATTTATTTATACAAGTTTATACATACAGAAGAACTAAGCTATTTCTGTTACTGGAATGATCAAAGTTTTTGTTTATTTAACCACTGCATTTTTTTTTTAGTGGTCTTTTGATCTTAAATGTGTCGTCCACCTCCCTTTCCGTTTAGATTTGTGGAAGTTTGCTGTTGTTTTCCAGACTGCTAACCTTACGCGGAAGCGTACAGCTTCCATGAGCCCTCTCGGCTCAACAAAATCCACTGTAACCCTAGCTCCAATAAACAAACCCGATGCCTCCTCCACAGCGATAGAAAACTGGAGACGACCTAACCGAGGGATGGGAATGGACCTTTCTGAACGAGACTCGGGCCACTCACTCCTGAGTCATGTGCACCACGGCCCCTAAGGTGGTGTAGCCGGCGGCGGTGAAGTTGTCCTGGTACCCCTCCATCTGGATGGCCTGCAGCCACCCAGCCACCGAGCCCAGGCAGGAGGGGAAGTCAGGGCTGCTGGGGTCCAGCAGGGTGGTGTTGGGCCTGGAGATAGAGTGGGGGGGGTGGGTGTGAGCCAGTTAGGAGGAGATTGAGCCAGTGTTACACCATCATTGCCCAGGCCTACAATTTTATTTGTGTGTGTGTGTGTGTGTGTGTGTGTGTGTGTGTGTGTTTGTGTGATTGTGCGTGCATGTTCATGTATCTATGTATGTATGTGTGTATGTATGTATATATGCGTGCATGTATGGGTGAGCTTGTGTGTGCTTGCATTAATGTGTGTGTGTGTATATATGTGTATATGTGAGTGAGTACAGTATATACGTGTATATGTGAGTAAGTGTATATGTTTATGTGCATATGCGAGTGAGTGAATGTGTTTATGTTTGTACAGTATATACACGTGTATGCGTATATGTGAGCGAGTGAGTGTATAGGTGTATGTTTGTACAGTATATATATGTATGTGTGTATGTGTATATGTGAGTGAGTGGATAGGTGTATGTTTGTACAGTATATACGTGTATATGTGAGTGAGTGTACAGGTGTATGTTTGTACAGTATATACGCGTGTATATGAGTAAGTGTTGGAGACAGGGCCCTACCGGCTGGTCTCTCCTCCTGTTCTCTTCAGGCTCCCTGGGTTGCGGATCAGCTTGTCCAGCATGTTGACGATCTGGCTGAATTTGGGCCTCTCGCCACGCTCCCTCTGCCAGCAGTCCAGCATGAGCTGGTGTAGAGCCACGGGGCAGTCCATGGGTGGCGGGAGCCGGTACCCCTCCTCGATGGCCTTGATCACCTGTGTGCGGAGTGGGGGTCAAAAGGTCATGGCTCAAACGTGGTCCTTCTGTGCCAAATGTCTCAGTTCGACATGTATTTAAAGACTGTCGAACAAACAATACTGAATGTGCTCCGCCTTTTCTTCCTCCGTGTTAGCTTTGAAATTTCATCGTGAATCACGTTGACCAAACACCGGATTTCGCCGTGTTAGTGAGTAACATTGAAACGGTGTGAACACTCACATCCTGGTTGCTCATGTCCCAATATGGCCGCTCTCCGTACGACATCACCTCCCACATGACGATCCCGTAGCTCCAGACGTCGGAGGCGGAAGTGAACTTCCTGTAGGCGATGGCCTCCGGGGGAGTCCACCTGATGGGGATCTTCCCTCCCTACGAAAAATAGGTTCCTGTTACATCCTTTTCGAGAGCACACACGCACAGACGCCCGTACACGATAGTTTGTGTTTATCAAAAACATGGCCACACTCACCAGGGCTCCAGGAAGCAATGACTATGTGTTAATTTCAGTTACAACCAACTGATATGATCCTACACTACTTACATTACTTGCATTTAGCAGAGACTCTTATCCAGACGCTCTTACACAACTTTTAGCATTTTTTACATAGTACCCATTTATACAGCTGGATATATACTGAAGCAATTCAGGTTAAGCACCTTCCTCAAGGGTACAACGGCAGTGTCCTACCTGGGGAAAGGAGCCTGCAGCCTTTGGGTTACAAGCCCAGTTCCCAAACCATTATACTACACTGCCACCCCTACCTTTCATACGAGTACCTACTTTGCTAACTTTGATAAATAATCACTTGCAGAACATTCAATTTGTGTAATAGCTATACATTTTTACCTCCTCCCGACCCCACCCAGCCTAGCTCCCGCCACCCTCAGCGACCCTCGCAGGCACAAAAGAGGCATCTGGGTCTTACCCTGGTGGTGTAGGTCGCCTCGGGGTCGTCCTCCAGCACCCGGGACATGCCGAAATCGGACACCTTGCACACCAGGTTGCTGTTGACCAGGATGTTGCGGGCGGCCAGGTCCCGGTGGACGTAGCTCATGTCGGAGAGGTACTTCATGCCGGAGGCGATGCCCCTCAGCATGCCCACCAGCTGGATGACCGTGAAGCGTCCGTCATTCTTCTGTGAACGGCAGGTGAGAGGGAGGGGTTGAGGGACGGCGGTAAAGTCAAGCCGCCATCTTGTGTTTTGGAGCCCAGTGTTCTGGTTACTGCGAACACTACAGCTCCGCTTGCTTCTCTGTATTCAAATGTTCTATATTCATGCCCGGCTGATGAGCATGACCTTTGCACTCAATATATTCATGGATTGCGTTTAAAAAAAACTTAGTAAAGTAATTCAACAACGGCTTTATTTTATTTATTCTTTAGCGGTTGTTGCCATTATGCACATCCTGTATAATGCTAGACTTTGTTCGTTTTGCAACCATAAACAGACAAATGATTCATTCAGGTGCACTTAGACTGTCTAAGGGCATATTCAGTTTCTCACCTTATCTCAATATGGGCAACTTTCCTCACACGGTCTTATCACAGTGGCAGAAAATAAGAGTTTCTAGACAATGAAAACGTTTTCATGGAATGATTGATCCCCATGCAAATATAAAACGTTGCATGAATCGAGTGCGATAATATTCCTCTTTTTACCAAACCATTAAAAAAAATATTTGTTTATATTTTATTTATTGGTTGTGTTACAACAGCGAGGAGACAGGCACACAGAATATTAGCAAAGGGTAAGTTCACTTGCTTTTAAAAAAAAATGTTTTAGAAAGCTCCCACCTCCAAACGGGAACCACAATTTTCAGCCCACACCTTTTCCTGTTTCTTGGATTGTATCAGTCTTAAAGCACTTTAAGGTTCATTTTATTAAATCTAACAGTCTGGTTTGATTGAATTGCATATCCTCTTAAACTAGCGAAACGTGTTTGATTGAATCAGGGGAGGGGGAACTCCCTCCACGCTAGCGTAAGCTCATTTTGTTCATGCGAGTAAACTTAAACAGACATTTTCCGTTTGCACTACAGTTACACTCCCCTACAGTTATGGGCTCAACAAAGGCCAGGTCATTGCTCTCAGTTTGAAAAAGAGAGTTCTAGGCTAGCAATGTGATATTAAATTCACTGCTCACAGCCACAAGGGGGACCACCACAATCGATAAAACAGCGACAGTAATTTGTAATATCATAACACAATCGGCAACAGCGAGACACATGACCTCGCTCTCCTGCAGCGCGGCTGAAAATGACCTGACCAATGGTGTTTCAGATGAGCACAACATGCGTAATAAGAGTGGCTACAGCACTGTCCCCCCACACCTGCGACTGACAAGCTGTTCGCTGTCGGAGCAGCTTGTTGCCGTGGTGATGCACAACCTACCCTCAGGAACGCGTCCAGGGATCCATTCTCCATGTACTCCGTGATAATCATCACAGGCTTACCTGCAGGACAAAATGAAATGACTTACTTTTTGAACAATTACTGCTCAATTATTTTCTTTACCTTAATGTTGGGTGAATCATATGGCTGAAGTTTAATATACTTTGCTTGCACAAATCTGGGTTTTCACACATTTATAAATTAAGGTTAAGTACCCTGCTCCAGGCTGTTACAATTCAGCCATTTCCCCACTTATAATTTCAGCAAGCAACCCTGTGGTTTTCAGTATTTTCCTTATTACTTCTCAAAGGTCGACGTTGGACAAATGCTTCAGCCAATGTACTGCAAAAAGCCTGTCTAAGTGTTTTAGTCTTGTATTGAGACTTAAAAATCTTAATGTATCTCTCTCCAGTAGACAATATTAGCTTGGTTTAAGTTACTTGTCCCTTGGCAAGTGAAATTATCTTACCCCACTGGCAAATCTTGAAATGAGTCAAACTGTCTCACCTCATTGTCAATCTTTTTGTCTTATTTAGCAAAAAAGTAATAGAAATAAGATTTTAAGTCAAAATGTAAGACGGTTTTTGCAGTGTGACACTGGTAGAGTGAAATGTGTGCTCTATAGAAGCCATTGGCCACCAAATTGTTCCACCTGGGCTTCGGCTCTGATCTTATTATAGGAAACAAGCATCCACACCCCTTTCCTTTTGACTTAATCACTTTAGAACTCGCTTTTAGAACTTTTTTTACCAAACAGAAACTCTCCACAACACACTGCTCCATGGGCCAGGATCATAGCTTCGAAGAGCAGTTGAACTTCTCACAGCTCAACCGAGCACCCTATTAACCTATTAACAGAACGACAACACCTCAGCGGGTATAAAATAAACACTTTAAAAAGGCGGTTCTCTCCGGAAGAGCGCAATTACACACAGACGTCCTTCCGCATGGTTTTCGGCGACCCTGAACTTGCTTGAACGACAGCTCCCAATCAAGTCTGGAAAACTCCCTGCCCTCTGACCCCTCCCGCCCCCTCATTTGCATGCAAATGTTTTGTTTATTGAACACATCCACTGCTCTGCCAAGCGGCGGATTCCTAAGTAACCTGTCAATCAGGCCCAGCTCTATGGCAACGCTGACCCAGCCTGTTCGGAGCGGGTCAGCCCGCTAAGAGCCGCACAATGCCGCACAACAGGGCCGCTCGCTGGCACCGCAGATTGAAACGATCATTTTAATTTCCCAGCAGCGGCTACATTATGCAAATGAGGGTGTCGGTTTATTACGCCCGCTAGCAGCCAGCCCTTTTGAAATGATTACCTCTGGGGACCGTAAAGACGACAGCACCGTTCTCACTCATTAGCATTGCCTTTGTGTTTATTTATGCGATGCATGTTTAACATTATCAATAAGTCCTGCTGGAAAACTAGCTAACACGGAGGGAGAGAACAAACCCCCGTTTATGATAAAAAAATAAATAAAATCAATTAGCAGGGTGTAACATTTATTTATACAAACCAAGTACATGAGGACACTTGAGTATAGGAGAGACTGAAAGGAGATAAAAACCATAAAGTGAAAATATGATCTCCCCTCTGAGGGTGTATGTAGTGTTGAGTAATGCCTGGTAATGTATGCTCAGAAGACCCTTTGACTCTCCACAAAGCTTTCAGATGGAGGAATCCGTACAGGTCTCTCTCTGATAAAGCTGGCCTCTCTCATCTCATCTCAATGCCTTCTCTCTCTCTCTCTCGGCTGTTGAAAGGTCTGAGTGCGGATAAGCCATCAGGATTGTGCGGCTCCAAACCCTTCACTCGACACCGCCGACAACTGAGCGACAGGCCTGGAGCTTATCTCCAGGAAGTGGGCCTGGGTGTTTGTCACAATACATTACACTTATACATCTTTCATCTGCCCTCCGCAGTCCAACACACGCGCGGTGCACTCACATGCCTGACGCGCGCACACGCACACACACGCACATGCACACACACACACACACACACACACCTACCTACCTACCCACACACACACACACACACACACACACACACACACACACACACACACACACACACACTGACAGAGGTCAGCAGTTTTAAATGCACATGCCCACCTATACACAACCACACATAGACAACACACTAAATTTACAACACATACAAGCACATGAATACAAACCTACAGAGCTCAGCATTTTTATATATGCACGCACGCACATCTAGAGGCATGTCGAAGATGCAAACTCCTACTAAAATAAACTTTAGCATGCCAGTGAACCATCAGGTATTCATTTCCTCCAGAAAAAAAAAAAAAAAAAAAACTAAACAAAATACGAGCTGTGAAAACTCAAGGGCAAACGTGCGCTGCAGATACCGCCGCGGACCCCGAGATTAACTCAGAGCCGACATCATGATTAATGACCCTTTCATCAGGCATTAGCGGAGAGAATGGCCTTTTGAATCCGTAACATCCCAGTGAAGAGGCAGCCCAAGGCAGGCTGAGAGAGCTGGGGTCGGCCTTTTCCAGTACAGTAATACACAAGTACTAAACTGGGGACAACAAAGGACAATAAAGGAGGGCACTTTTCAATCTTTTAGGGACAACCGCACTCCCTGAGGGCCACAGACCTGCATATCACAAATTTATTTCGTTTTCAATGTTTGCTTTACGCCACAGACAACTACTTTGGTGACCAGGTGTATGCGGCATGTTTTAATAAGGCACCTGAATTTTACTTCAGATGACGGGCGGGGCTAAGCCCCGAACTTACATTTGGTGACCACGCCCTCCAGACGAATGACATTGGGGTGGTCGAACTGGCCCATGATGCTGGCCTCGCTCAGGAAGTCCCGCCTCTGCTGGTCGGTGTAGCCCACTTTCAGGGTCTTGATGGCCACGCAGATCTCGCGCTTGCCCGGCAGTTTCAGGCGGCCGCTGCAGACCTCGCCAAACTCGCCTGCCAGGTGGGCACAGAGAGGGGGGTGGGGGGTAAGAGCCAAGTCGCCATAACACCGGGGGGGGGGGGGGGCACAGGCAATGCCAGCACACACCAGAAGGGGTAACTATAAGTGAAGAGCCATTTAAGGCACGGCAGAAGGGGTGAACGGAAGAGCCATTTAAGGCACAGCAGAAGGGGGTGAACGGAACAACCATTTAAGGCACAGCAGAAGGGGGTGAACGGAAGAGCCATTTAAGGCACGGCAGAAGGGGTGAATGGAAGAGCCTTTAAGGCACAGCAGAAGGGGTGAACGGAAGAGCCATTTAAGGCACAGCAGAAGGGGTGAACGGAAGAGCCATTTAAGGCACGGCAGAAGGGTGTGAACGGAAGAGCCATTTAAGGCACGGCAGAAGGGGGTGAACGGAACAGCCATTTAAGGCATGGCAGAAGGGGTGAACGGAACAGCCATTTAAGGCACAGCAGAAGGGGGTGAACGGAACAGCCATTTAAGGCACAGCAGAAGGGTGTGAACGGAAGAGCCATTTAAGGCACAGCAGAAGGGGTGAACGGAAGAGCCATTTAAGGCACGGCAGAAGGGGGTGAACGTAACAGCCATTCATTGCACAGCAGGTGGGGGGGGTTGAGCCAAGTCATGGCACGGCAGGGGGCTTGATGTTAACGGCCAACTCTTTTTGCACATTGAGAGTAGGGGGGTTATGCAAGAGCCTTGACATTGCTCAGCACTAGGAAATCTTCCTTTCTCAAATCTATTCACAAGCTCACAGGGAGATATTTTGATATATTAGCTGATTCTGTGCAATGACTTTTTTCTTCACATGCTTTTGAAGTGTTTGTTAATCCACAAACAGGAAAAGGAAGTACAATCACTTATTCAAATGTACAGACGGGGAAATGGATACGTTTCCTTTTGATGTAAACGATGCCATTTATAGACATGATTACTGGAGGCCTGACAAAGCTTGTCCATTCTGCATGGACATTTGCTTCGAGTTCACTTATGATTTACATGTAAATAAAATGTAGCTGCCATGTTAATTACACGATAAACAGGGTCTCCAAACGTCAAATACCAAATCCTTAATATGCCTAACATTATACTACTTGTCTTATTTGCTTATTTGTGTTTAATATAATACATCATCATTTCCCTTTTTTGCATTCGTGAGATGTGAGAGTTCTCACTACGGAAAGGGTTAACGATAAACATCTCTGTCGTAACAACTCTGACAGGATCCATGTCAGTGTCTTCTTTCAGTGTGTCAGAGTGAAGTAAAAATGACATTTTAAAGCGCTGGTGATGAGCGAAAAATCCCTCAGGGGCACACAGAGACACGGAGACGCGCTGAACTTCCAGAGCGAGAAAATAAACAAGGGAGAGTCGACTCCATACCGATTCCGATGACCTTCTCGATCTTGATGCAGGAAGCATCGATCTCTTTGGCGAATTCCCGGACGGCCTGGTTGGGGTCCTCGTATGTGAAGGGGTCCACGTATATCTGCACACCTGCGAGCGAGAGAGCGAGAGAGCGAGAGAGCGAGAGATTGTTTCCCCATGTTCTCCTTCTAAGCCTTGACACACGTTCAGCCTCGTTCATCCGCTAAGTAAGTATTAAGTGGCGGCTGCTTACCTGGGTGCAAATGCTTCTCCTCCTCCGCATCCTGCTTGGCCTTGCTGTACTTGCGCCTCCTAATAACGATAACAGAAATGATCATGGTTAAAAAGCTACATACCCAGTCCAGCATCATTTCCTGCTACCCAATGAATTCATGCTACGAGGAAAATTGCATGTTTACAAAGAGCAATGCAATATGGGACATATAATTAGTTGTAGGAGATAAAAAAGAGTATCTTGGTTTTGTTATGTGCATTATGTTTTGTTGGGGAACGGTTATAGTTCTGGAAAATTTCACAATGCAGCAAAAATGACAATTGATTGGGGAATGAATCACCTTCTTGTGACAGCTTCACCTCGTTTCAACCACCCGTGACCGCGTTTGGTCCCGTTTCCGAGCACGGCTTTATTTTTATTAGGGCCGAACCATACACTTGCGATGAAAAATAACAGTTCTTGTGATCAGATGAACTCATCCCAGCGAGACGGGAATGTGTGATTTGGCCGTCGCTACGGTAACTTTAATCTTCCCGTGGGATCAGAGCGAAGGACAATGGAAGGCACGGAAAAAAGAAACACAGGGGGAGTCCTTGTAAACAAAGCCAGGAAGGGACCCCCCGCTCAGCCAAAACGGCGACGTACGAGAGAGCTATTCAAATGTTCCCCTTTCAGTACACACACACCCACACCCACACCTTGCCCCCACCTCACCTGTTGACCCTAAACTGGCCCTGAGGCAGCCCTATGCAGAGCAGCAAAGGATTGTGGGATTGGCCCTGACAACAGGGCACCCAGTACACAAAACACCTCACTGGGAGAGCTTGGGGGAGCTAAAGCTACTCAGTGGGGGTGAATTCACCTGTTTCAGGACCTGAGGGAGAGTTAAAAGAATTTGGGGCGGGGTTTCGGTTCTGCATCCTGCCGATAATATAAGGGTACAAGCCGGAATGTCATGGGGTGGGGGTGGCGGGTGGGCTAGGGGGCGGAGCAGGTAGGACGGAAGAGGTATGCTGGAATGTGGAAGGAACGCCCAAAGGGCTGCCTGGTTTGACGCGGCGCTTCACGCACCACTGGCGCCTTCAAACAGAGCTAGCAGAGAGCTGGAGGGGGGGGGGGAGACAGTGGGGCTGTTGTTCCAGGCTCACGGCCTTATTGAACTCAAGTGGAATTATCAGGTACGCTCTCAGGGCATATGTGCAATGAGTTGCCTCCTTCGTAATCCCGCCTAAATCCCCACTTCTTAATTCCCTGCCCTCTAGAAACAGCGGAGGAAGCGGTGAGAGACTCTTTAGCGCAGCCGCGGTAAATGGCAGTAAACCTGTAACGGGGACTTGGGGGGGAAACAAAGACCAAAGCTAATTAGTTTCTGTTTGTTAATTTTATCCCCAAGGAGACAGACAGCCATACAAAAAGCGCACTTCACATTTATTAGAATAAATGAAAAGTGCACTTTCATTATCATAATCATTACAGCTCTATGAACAGCAGAAATAACAGGCATGGCGATGGAAATAATGAAACGGCCACATCTAGTGCTGAACCCGATTAAAATTTGGCAGATTGGATGTCGTGCAGCTTGATGCTATGCTAAATGGAGAAACCAATTTAGTTACGGTGCAGGCAGGTAAAAAAAAAAAAAATAAAAAGAAAAAAAAAAAATAGAAAAATTAATCCATCGAAACAGAGACCCAGGCAAAATAAAAGGATCCTTTGTGCTTATTTCTCATTTTGTAAAAGCACCTGGCGCTATCCGACAAGGAGAAAAGAACAGATACGGCATCTGATGAGACAGAGAGAGATTAAGCGAGAGGGGGAGAAGGAGAAAGGGTGGCGATTAAACTCCTGTGTTGTTCCGAGATGGATCTTTTGTCTGGAACAATGAGAGCCATGAGCCAAAAGGAGTGGGGCAGTTTGTCAGCAGCCGACAGCCAGCACGCCGTAATGCAGAATCACACCACCAACACATCCAATTTCTCTCCCTCCTTCAACTCCATTAGCCACATTGCTCAACAAGTTCTCACTATTCTATCTCAATAAGTATTTGAAAGAATAGGTGCCATTGGAATTTACATTGTATTGGGGATGTGCATCCAGCATCCATCCACCCATCCATTATCTAACCCACTTATTCCTGGTCAGGGTCGCAGGTGGGGTGGGCGGGGGGGATCTGAAGCCTATCCCAGCATGCAGTGGGCGAGAGGCAGGAATACACCTTGGACAGGTCGCCAATCCATCACAGGGCGGAATATGCATCTTATTTGTATAATTTTAGAACACGTACGTTTCCTTTCAGGGCTAACGATTGCATGCTAAAGGTTGTGTTTAAACAGTTCTGGTTCTAATTTATATCCTGCATTCTATTCTGTAATGCTGTATGGTTTGGTGTTGAGTAAATAATGGATCATGTGGTTGGCGAGTTTTGGTGAGGTATGATGGTTTCCATCCTAAGTGCTATAAAGGCAGACGCCTGCTCTTATCCTCAATTATTCTGAGGCTCAGAACACTAAACTATAGACCTCACAGAACCACCTGCACAGCGGGCTGCCTGTCTGTCAAAAACCAGCCCCAACGGAGACAAGCTATCACCTGCCTATAGACACTAATAATACCGAAGGTGCAGTGAGTGACCACACAGTAAAAAACGAATCATGAATAAGATTTGCATAATAATCAATTGTTAGTCTGTAGGGCAGCAGAGTTGAGCTCGTACAGAAATCACCCTTGTGGCTGGGGGCTTGATACCGCTCTCTGTACTATGATCCCATTTCTATCTGAAACACTGAATATATTGGGGGGGGACAGACTGTCCGCTCTCATTTTTTCTGTACATTATAATTACAGTGCTTACTGTGCATTAGTCTGTTCGTTTAAATGTATATTAATTGTTTTATACAGCATACCATGTCCCCGATCCTTACAGAATTTATTTTGTCGCAGTAAAGCAGAGAATGGCCTTTTTTTGCATGAAACTATTATAAAATTGAGACTGATGGGGAGGGGGTGGAGAGATTTAAGCGAGACAAAGGAAGGCACGTGCCCTGGAATGGAGGCGGAGAGAGAGACGAACAGCGGGGAAAACATGGAAACTGGGGGAGAGGGGGGGAGAAACGGGAACGGTTTGGGAAATATTGCCGTGAAAAGAAAGGATGAGTGAGAGAAAAACAAGCGAGACGTGAAGGGGTGCGAGTCTCACCTCCTGCTGATGAAGAAGGTGCCGATGATGAAGAGGAGCAGGACCACGCCCCCGATGACAGACACCAGCAGCACAGTGGAGTTGGCGCCGTCGCCAATGATCGGAGAGGGAACTGAGACGTGAGAAAACGTGACAACGTTATTCAGTCAGAAGGCCGTCCCTTGTGGAGTTTCCTGTCCTCAGCGAAGTGGTGAGTACACACACACACACACACACACACACACACACACACTCACACGCGCACACACGCACACACACAGCTTCCTCTTCCCCATAGACACTTGAGGCAGGACAGCCACACTCCATTTCCACTTGGCTTGCATTCCACTTTTCATTTTCTTTTTTATTCTGGTGAAATAAAGGGCTACAGAAAACCACTTAAAGAACCATTCTGTAAAATGTGGCTTCTTGGCTCAGTTTTTCTGTCTGCTAAGTGCTTGTCTACCAGCATCAAAAAGGTGCAGTAACATTGTTTCACCACTAGAGGCCAAGGGTGAATGAAAGGGGTGTGTGTCAGTGAAATCTGACTGTACTTTTTACCCTACACATCTGGACAGCGTCTTCACTGCCCAGCGACACTGCCCAGCGACCTCACGCGTAGGCCACTTTAATGTTAGAATTGGACTTTAATGTTGCAATTGGCCCAGCCATGGGTGGGGACCAGGACGTACCAGAGGTGGTCATGAACTCGTACGGGCCGCTGAAATCGCCGTAGCCCGCGGCCGTGCGGGCGCGGACGTGGAAGACGTAGGAGGTGAGGGGGTTCAGGCCCTTGATCTCGGCGTTCCGGGACAGCGTCTTGACGATTCGGTAGCTCCGCTCGTTCTGGTCCTGAGCAGACGACAGACGTAGAGGAAAACGCGTTCAACCCATGTCAAGCACAGCGCTTCCTGAACGGCTCGGTCAGGAAGGTGACAAGTTCAAAATGGACATAAAGCTATCACACACACACACACACACACACACACGCCGTCCTCACCATTTCCTTGTTTATAGGGCACTTTGCCAAAAGGGAAATTTGACACGTTTCTTAACATAAAAAATAGCATCCTTTTCTAGCTCTGTCAAAGTCTTCATAATCGTAAGAGATAGGCTGCGAGACTGTAGATTGCAAAATTCATTCTAAATCATCAGATAAGAATGATACATCCCTAGAGACAGCACATCGCAGAGGGCCGTTTCAAGAAGTTTCAAGAGTTTTTCTTTTTAACCTAATATAAAATTCTGAAAATTGCTTGACTATGGAATTATTCCCCAAAGCTAGGTAGGTAGGTTTGGGATTTGGCAACCCTCTAGAAAATTTTCAATGATCCAGTTCTTTCATGGACATAACAGTAAGACCTGTGCACCGTGAGAATCAAAGTCTAAAGACATTCTTTGGTCTGGATATATAAGGATGAAATAATAATAATAAAAAAGACTATTCTCTTGGTGAGAAGCACCATAAGCAATGGGAATGTTCTTGATGGAGTTTTCCATGAAAGGGATAGTTTTCTGATATAATTTCAGTTTTAGTGTACGTTTGCAGTGTGCACGTCCAGTGCACACAAAAAATAATAAAAAGAATCTGCATCACACACTAACATTTTCCGTGCCAGTCGAAAACATACTAAAGCTGAAATGATATCAGAAAACTCCATAAAGTGAACCATACCTAAACTTTAATCCACCCCTGTGTTCTGTTTTCTGGAAAAATCCCAAAAAACAAAACGGCAGGAAGAATATGCACAAAGGGAAGGTGGACAGGATCACATCTTATCTTTGGAAAACCTTATATTTTGGAAAATTGCCATAGTCATGGTCAAGAGATTATGTTCCTTACTTTACACTCCCTCCTAGTCTATTCAGACACTGTGTCCCCTTAATCTGCATGAAGGCATGTAGTAATGAAGCATCACCATTCAATGCATTCTGTTAGGAACTACATTTCCCAGGAGACTCCTCACCTTCTCGTAGTACTTGACCTCATACTCCAGGATGACCCCGTTGGGCCTCTCAGGCTGCTGCCAGACCAGGGAGATGCTGTGCCTGGTGATGTCCTTGGCATGCAGGGAGGCAACAGAGGAGGGAGCTGGGGGGGGGGGGGCAGAAACCGTCACAATATTATCAGCATTGCGTTCCCCTTGCAGTCTATCTAACAGGGAATACAGCCGTGTGAACCCTTATTCTACTGCCTGGGATTTTATCCCAAGAGGTAACAAAGCGAAATGAAGATAAATTCCCTGGACAAGGTGCATCTCCAAAACTAATTTTAAATCCCGAAATGTGAGAATCTGTCGGAAAAAAAAAAGTTGGCTTTGCTCAGGGTAGCCACAACAAAACGCTCTTTCTGAGAAACGATGTTGTTTTAACACACGCCTTTTACACATTTATAGAACTTTATTAATGTCGCCCTGTCTTGTCCGAGGTGAGACTAAGGCACACGTGAAATATGTGCGCTGATGCATCAAACGGATTCTCATTCTTCCTTTCAGTGTGATTGCTCCTGGTGTATTTGGATTTTTTTGTGGAGGGCTTTTGGACATGAGAGGTTCCACAGGCACCGCAAGTATTGTTTCCCCAATGGGGGGTGACTAGACTGTCTCCCAAACAACACAATTGACACAAGATGTACAAGACTGCTGGGCAAATATATTAACTGTACCCTCTTTGTACTTTATGAGATAGTTAAATAATGTTTCAGGGGACCTTTGCCTTTGAAAATAGCCCCAATAAGAATAATTACTAGGACAGAAAGTAAAGAACACATTTCGGATGATAAGAGGCCACAGAGCCTAGGTTACAGTAGCAAAATACATTTGCACAACAACTGCACCAGGATGGCTGCTGGCCAAAACAAAGCAAACACCACTTATTCAGAAACTCTCTGGCGAGCGAGAGCGCAACCCGAGATTGAGAACCACACCAGCCAATCAAGTCACAGGCAGAGACTCACCAACCCAATCGCAATAAATTGGGAGATTTGGAACCCCGCCACCTAATTGGAACACTACCAGGACCTTGCCAGCCAATCAGAAATCCACTGTGCTGCAATTCTGTTTTTCAACTAGGAAACGATTGTAACCTCCCTGTCCATAACCAGAACCCAACATACCCTCTTGCCATTTATCTGTTCAAGTCTGTTCGGTGGTGTAATGACATATGAGCACTTTAAAACGTTTTGTCGTAACCGTGACGATTCTTAGGCCGCTCCTTCCCGGCGACTCACCGGCCTGGTTGGTGGTGACGGTGACGGAGACGGCCTGCTCGCGGCCGGGGCTCTGCTTGGACACGCCGTTGACGGCCCAGATCTCGAAGGTGTAGTTGGTGTGGGCCTGCAGGTCGTTGATGGAGACCCGGGTGCCCCTCAGGCTGAGCTGCTGGGGCGAGAAGTGGACGCTGCCGTCGCACGGCTGGCACTGCTTGGGCTCGGCCACGCACAGCTTGCACACCACGTTGTAGCTCAGGTCCTGCCGCCCGCCCGTCGACGCCGGGGCGCTCCACTCCAGGTTCACCGACGTCTCGTTCACGTTGGAGATGAGGTGCTGGGGGGCCGACGGGGGCCCTAGGAAGGTAAGATCGATGGGCGGAGGGGGAAGGGAGAGAGGGGGAGGCAGTGCAAGAGGAGTACAGAGAAGAATTAAAATGAGTGTCACATGCATATGGTTACACGTACACACAGACACACACACAAGCGCACACACACACACGCAGACACACACGCACAGACACTGTTTAAAGTGCTACCTCTTATGTTTTTCCCCCAATGGCGGATTCTCAGCATCACTCGCCGCTAGCCATATTAGAGAAAATTATGTTTGCCACACAGAGAATACATTCTCTCTGAGTCATGTACTCAGCGAGCATGTAAATCGCCCACAGAGAGATAATGGCACTGGCGCACGAGAGACAAAGAGAAACACAACTCAAAGATCAAACGGGCTGCAAATTAATTTGCCCTCTCTTTTATCGCGGGGTGCGTGCGGCGCTGAAAGGGGGGCCGCGGCGTGGCGGCGGGAATCCGCGTGTCGTGTCAGCGCGGCGCGCTGGCGTAGCCGCTGTTCCGCGCCGACAGGACGAGCCGACGAGGGGGGAGGGCGGCGCGCGGGAAGGACAGACAAACGGGGGATCGGGGTTTTCGCACCCCGCCGAAAAAGGGCGGCCATTGTGTGTCCACGTCTGTCGCTCACCGAAAGAGGGGTCAAAGAGTAGGAAGGGGCGGGGTGTGGGGGGGGCAGCTGCAGACAGCGTCTGTTCCCCTCAGAATCAGAAGTCAGCGATTAGTATGTAAGGGAGGACTGCGGGATAGGGAGGAGAAGAAAGGGAGGGAGAAAGAAGGAAAAGAGAGGAGTGCGACAAAAGGCTTGGGTGTGCGAGGGTGAGACGGGGTGCTGGCGGCTAAGAAATGGACTGAGAGGAGCAATAAGGAGGAGTGAAAAGAGAGGGGGATTGACAAGAACAGACTGAGGAGACTATGAGAGATAGGTATGTGTGAGAGCAAGAGAGACAGAGAGAGAGTGTGTAAGAGAGACAGAAAGACGGAAAGAGAGAGCAAGAAAAGAGAGAGTGACTGACAAGAGCCGACCGGGACATGCACAAATGTCAGGACGGCTTCAGTGGCTAGGTGGTGGTGGGGGGGGGGGGGGGGGTCGTAAAGGGGCGGAGCATCTCGTCAAGACAGCCGACATGACTTCCATTTCCTCCTCAGCCGAACGAGCCATTATCCGGCCGCATTAGATTGTGCGGCCACGACATTCCCATTCACAGGCTCAATGCGCCGTCTGATTTAAGCCGGCAGAGGAATTTTCGGCGTAATGCTTTTTTTATCTTCGCCTCGAAGGGCTTTCAACCCATAAATACCGAGCCTGATTAATGCCTCAATTACGGTTTTATTTTGAGATAATAGCTAAATTTTTAGATTATCGTTTACCTGAAGAAGAAAGCAAAAAGGTAATAAGAAAGGAAGAAATGGAGGTAATAGGGCTCTCTTTTATATTTGAGCGTACGGTGACCAACTCGGGCCTGTCCAATTTGCACAGAGCGCTTTTCTTTTTAAACAGGAATGTATGCGGCCACCTTTTCCAGGAGGCTTTCAACAGACGTCTTAATGTGGCCCTGAAATTTTATGCCGGATAGCAGGCATTCCAACAATGTCATATTATGCTGAAGCTACCTCACCCAGGGAACATTACCCCTACAGTACAGGCCGTGTCAAAGGGTACACACAAGGGGGGAAGGACAGCAGAGATACACTCGCATCTTCACCCTAAACAGTGTCATGCTTTGCCATTATTGAATTACTGTCATAGGGGGGGGGTGGTGGTAGGTCTGATGGAAAGGTTTATTATATCACTGTTAAGGTCCAAATGACATTGCGGAGATACACAGAAAGGAGAGGAAAACCCCATTGATTCCCACAGAATCACTCTTTGTCCGGACCTAATTGTTCCCATGAGGGCAAGCGGTTTTGATTGCAAGAGGGAGAAAAAGGTTTTGCTGTTTCAGTTGGATTTCCCCTTTTTCTCTCCTCTTTCTTTTTCCTTCTCTCTCTTAGTCTCTCGCTCTCCCACTCTTTACCCTCCCCCTGTCTCTCTCTCTCCCTCCCTCTCTCTCTCTCAATTTGGCTCAATTCAAATTCAAATATTTATTAGCATGACAAAGACTCCATTGCTAAAGAATTTCAGCACAATGCATTTCAGATTTCACATTAGTTACAGGTATTACGCTTGTGGTGACAACACAACATAACTGAACGATGTTCTCTCCCTCTCTCCAACAGGAGAGAAACAGGAGCCAGGCTGAGGAAATATAGGGTGTTTGTTTGAGCGACGGACATGATTAACCCTTCATTGTCCCCGCTTGTCCGACCGGGGAATCCCAATAAAAACACAACGGGGCTCACGTGTCAAAGGTCGCAGGTCAAAAAGAACAAGCAGGGGTGCCATGAGAGAGGTGCAAAGGTGGACATGACTCAGGGATGTGATGTCATCAGCGCTGGTGAAGAACACCCTTCATTTAGTTTGAGCGAAACATGTCATTAACTGCCACTTCTCACTGACTCAAGCAATGACTCTTAATCCTGCTGATTCATGTTCAGAGGATCCCTATGGAACATTGCAGCACATACCCATGTCCCTCTTCAACCTCAACTGCCGCCGGTGGACTCTGAACCGATTTATGGTGGCTGGCTAAATAATAAAAACTTTAAAAGCAATATGCACATGATTGCAGTCTTGTGTTTGTTGAGATTTACAAAAACAAATGTGCCCATTAAATCATGCCTATATTCCTTACCATGCCTCTACGTCCTTATATCGACATTTCATCAAGTGTGACGGTGCTTTGTTTGAACGCCCGGGACCCGTTCACCCATTTCCTGTCAAAGTTGCCTTCTGTAAAGCGGCAGTTCTCTACGGGAATGGGAACTGGGTGTTCCGTGGCTTGCCGGCACACTCACACAATAAAGAATTTATCCAGGAATCCCAAATCTAGCTGCTGAACGGACGCGGCCCCACTGCCCAACGTCGGGGCGCGGCGTGAACACTTACGCGTGCAGGGCATGGAGGCGGGGTCAGTCTCCGAGCGGAAGTAGCCCTTGTCACAGGTGCAGGAGGTGGAGCCCTCCCGGACAGAGTAGCTGTGCAGAGGACACTTGGAGCAGCTGCCGTCCGTGGCCAGGGCCCTGTAGTAACCCATCCTACAGGCTGAGAGACACAGGGAAAGACACAGAGCTTTAAAACGGCGTAATTAGTCAAACCAGCAAATCGGCAGCATGCTCACCATAAAAAATACGGAGACAAATAAGACAAAGCCAAAAATAAACCGCGAAACAAAGCTTTAAATAAGGCATTTCATGGTAACGAGAGTGAAAAAAATAACATACTTTGGCACGCTTGAAGTATCATTATATCGACTTTAATTAGGCTTCAAATCTGCTCAAATAAACCAAAATAAACCTTTTTTTTCACATGGGAAACAATAAGTGTGAGACTATAAAAACCTGTGTACGCACACCGCTCTTAATATACCAGATTTTTTCAATGTCACTCAGGTTAGGTTATTTGCTTAAAAAATAAAAATAAAAAAAAGGTTCCCCCCCACCCCCCCATACACATTAGTCTGAAAAATCTCCACCCTGATTTCTTTCTCTGAAGTTAAGAAGGCAAGTAGTATCTTTCACTGAATTTCTGAATACGTTTTGATGTCCTGATAGCGCCCTTGTCTTTTTCCTCTCTTTTTTTTTTTTGTATCTTTAATTCTTTGAAATTTAATTCCATTGAAAATAAACATCCGAAATGCTGGGTGCACATAAAATCTCACCTAACATCAGTTCCTAACATGTAAACCACAGTATGAGACCAGCACTGATAACCAATAACAAATCAGAATTTAACAGAAATTGTCAAATAAACCCAAAAGCCTTTATTTGGATCATTGGGGCAATTAAACCTATTTACACTTAATTGCTATCTGGACCGAAACAAAAATTTCAGATGCCCGGAGTTTATCCACCTCCTAACTCTCTGACCAGAAGAGGCCTGGCTCCGTGTGACTACAGTCTGGCCATTGAGAGTGGACCACACAGGCAAATTTGGCTAGCCAGCGAGGCGCAGGCTCTGTGGTCACAATGAGACAGACTCACTCTCCACAATGCTGCACCAGATAGTCTGAGATCGTCTTAAAAATAGCTAGAAACCATTCCTTCCCCTGACTGCCGGAGAAAGGTCGTCAGGCCTGTTTGGTAAGGGGCCCACATCCCTACAACAGGCCCAATATGCAGTCACCTGTCACAGCCTGAGGGACACACACAGATATCTACACAGTGAAAGGAGGGGCAGACTTTGTGCGTTCGTGTCTTAGACGTTGCTGCTGTTCATCTTAGAATTGATTGGTTCCATTCTTGACATTCAAATTATATGTACACATGTACAATATGTTTGCGTTGATTCCATTATTATTAACCTACTATTGAAATGATATAGACAATTACAACACTTTCCACTCTGCCATTAAAGCACCTCTGAAATGAAGTGAACTGACAGAGATAAACTGAGAGACTCAAGAGAAAGAGACAAAGTCGGAGGAAGGGAGAAAGACACACAGGAGACACAGGGAGGGAGACGAGGGGAAGATTAATTAATCCGGGTATTTTTACAGCTTTCAGGGATAAACTGTGACACAATCCTTCACTTGAGACCAGGAGGGTGGAAGGGGGAGATCATGGGAAACTTAGCCATGTCGGCCATTTCTCAAACCACCGACACACCGACACACCGACACACCGACACACCGACACACCGACACACCGACACACCGACACACCGACACACCGACACACCGACACACCGACACAGACACACAGACACACACACACACACACACACACACACACGTATCCTCACCCCCACATGCACACACAAACCGGCCACTTCCTCCACACGTACAGTATATACCGTCTTTAACCGTTTATTTTCTTCCATTTTTCTCGTCTGTCGTTCCGAGCGACTAATAAATAACCGGATAGCTCTACCTCATCCTTCTCTCGCAATCGGAAGAGGAACGCGTGAATGAAAGGGTACGGAATGGACGCATTATTTTTTACAACCCTAATTATGTGCGGCGGTTCTATCTGTGGAATGCAACACACCCATATTCTAAACTCCCAGACTGTTGGATCTGTTGATTCTCCCTCTGGAACAAGTACAAAGAGCTTCCAGAGCTTTTTCTTTATCATCTATTTATTGAGTTATCAAATACTTCCTTTCTTCAAAGATAGCATACCCACGTGTGAAATAAAGGACTTTTTTTTTCATTCCTCAGCGAGACCATAAACCTAATCTATGATACTAACACTTTACCTAGGGTGAGGTTATATGCGTCTGTGCCTGGTTTCAGGGTAATCTGTACAATATCATTTCAGTTTCAAGAGAGGGGGGAGGGAGGGGGAGAGTGTGAGAGAGAGATAGATATGGTTGGTGTGTGTGTGTGTGTGTGTGTGTGTGTGTGTGTGTGTGTGTGTGTGTGTGTGTGTGTGTGTGTGTGTGTGTGCGCGTGTGTGCGTGCGTGTGTTTTAATGGGCACAAGAATCAGCAATGGCTGCATTTCAACCCTAACCATAACAATAAATCCAGTCTAATGAAATATGACGCACATGAGTCAATCACAATAATAGCAAGGACTTGACTTAGCCGCGGCACAGCAGACATGTTAATGTGCCTCACCGCCGCCAAGGAAACAATATCTTATTGATTGGAGCGACAAAACGATGACGCGTCAATCACACCACGGACAGCTACGCGGTCGGGGAAAGTTAGTCAAAGGCCCGTTGCGACACCCGAAAGGTCGCTTTACCTTTGAGCGGTATCTACTACAGCAAAATCCCCAAAGGAGGGGCAGCTTTGCGCGGGCGTTCTTTGCCACACAAGAAGAATCTTCACAAGCGCGGGCCATAAAAAGAGTAAATAACCCTCTCACTCCTCCTCCGAGTTCGCCGTGCCGGCGCAGCCCACTAACATCCAGGCCCCAGGAAAGCCTTCGCTCAGCCGGCACCCGGCTCTCGCGGCGGCCCCTGTCCCCCCCAAAGCACGCTGGGAAATGAGCCCGACAGCGAGGCGAGACCAGAACCCCTCCGCCGTCCTGAGGTCTCAACCCAATTACCCTCCCGTCCGCTCGACCGACCTGCCCGGGCCAGAGGGACATCCAGGAAGGGGCGCTTTAATTTCCACCGCACGGCGGGGGGGGGTGGCGAAGCGGTAAAGACGAGGCGGATTATCCCGGATCCTTTTTCTTTGTCTTGCAAACAACTCCAATCAGGAGTGGAGAATAAAAGAGGGAACTAAGAGCAGAAGCAGGCATTGTCGAAGGTGGCACGGGGGTCGCGGGTTTGTCTGCTTGGTGATTGTGCACCGGAGAGAGAGAGAGAGAGAGAGAATAGAGACCGGTGTTCATCCGTACCGGCGTCCATTAATAGGAGCTCGCGGGGAGGCAATTGCGGCCTGTGTTTCGGGGGGCTGTTAAGCCAGCGAGTTAGCGACCCCTCGGCTCAGCCCCCGCGAGTTTATCGGACCGCCCACCTGCTACGAGCCCTCCGCGCTCGTCGACGGCCAGCTGTCCCCGCCGGCCCACCCTTACGCCCGGTCCCCGCGGTGACGACTAACGGGCTCCCCCCGTCGCCGCCCCGTAATGCGCCCCTGGGGGAGGGCCCTACCTCCGCGGCTCTTCACAGGTCGGCGGGCACAGCGGGGGAACAAATGCTTGTTTGTTGGTGCGGCTCGTACGGGATTGAACTGATGAGTTATTTTGTCCTTTGATAATGGGAGCCGTAATTACCAGCCTCTACCCTGTTATTCAGGGCCATTAGACCCCCCCCCCCCCCCACACACACACCCAACACCCCTCTCTGTCCCAAAACAGGAACAATGTGTGCTTTAAAAAAAAAGGGGGGGGGGGGGGGGGGGCTTTGAAAGCATTTATGGTTTTAGGCATTCACACACCTATTTTCTGTGTCGTCTCAAAAAAAACAGGCAAGAATGGAGATAGGAGGGGACAAAGGCCCGTGGAAACATTGTGTCGAGAGAACGGCGCGTATTCAGGTATAAACGTGCGGGGTTATATAAAGGGCTATTTTCAGAAAACAAGAGAAAGACGCATTTGCATTTGTTTCTAAAAAATGACAGTCTGAATCAGTGTGTCGGCTTGGGCGGGAGGGAGTGAGAGAGAAGGAAAAGAAAGAGGCCCTCCGGAGTAACCGAATCTCCTCGGACGAGGACACTCTGGCCCAATTTATTTACAGTCTTACTGGCCAGGATCACTGCCGCAAACTCCGATCCAAATCAGCAGCAATTTATAAAAATAAACTTCTCATCTTGCAAAAATCTTTGTAATCAAATTATATTTGAAGCTCGTATTAAATTTCGTGATAATATACAAGGAAAACCGGGGAAATTAAATAAAAAAGGTCTGTTGCAAACAGACTTCAATACCACGGCCACGATTAGAAACTTATCTTGGAAGGATACTTACAAATTAAAAGGAAAAACAGGAAAACTATAGTGACCACTGCATAGCAATTGAGAAGTGCCGAAGTGTAAAATACCCTTGGTTCCCAAAGCAGCTGTGCATTCAATGCGAACCACAGGTGATAACGGCAGAGAACGCACTTCCTGCTTTCCAGTAAACAAAACAGTCCAATTTCATGTCCTCCCAAAAAGGCTTGAAACCCAATCCTAATATGGCAAGATTAGACAATGAGTCTGCCTACCATAGCCCGAGAGATGTGTGTGACGGCCGTCCTTCACACGCACACACTCACAGTCTGCCTCGGAGCTAACCAAGGGCCAAACTCTCTCTCTCCCTCTCTGTCTCACTGTCTCCTTCTCTCTCTCTCTCTGTATTCTCTCCTTTCCAGAGAGAAGAAAAAAGCTCATCGTGCGTCAGGGTCACACTTCCCCCCAGGATCAAAGTGGGTGACTTGCCGTTCCCTTCTGGTCCATCTCAAACCACACTTCTACGCGGGGCCGTTTCATCTGTCCTTCCTGCTCCTCCGCTACTCTGCGCCGCCTCTGCTCTTCCCTTTGTCATTATTTTCCCTCTCTCTCCCCCTCCCTCGTGCTCTCCATTATGTGAACAGAGAACTTTTCATGGGATTGTTAAGGACCGTGGGGATTCTCGGAAATCCTCACACTGACATAAAAGCCTGTTCCCCACGTGGTTTGGGAAGACATAATCCACTTCATAGCGCAAGCGAAGCAACGAAAAAATGCGACACAAAAAATATACCACACGAGCAAATGTATTAGTCCCTGGTTAAACCCCAGGCTCTATAAAAACAATTATTCGCAATAAGTAAAACAATCTTACTCCCCTTTCCCGAGTTATAGTCGATACGATTTCCTTTTTTTTGTTTTCAGTTACCACAAAGCTAAATTACAGCAAATGCAAATGCATAAATACATTATGCCTGTTTCTCCTAGAGCAACCTAATGAGAAGGTCCAGGACCTCAATTACTGTTTATTATTGCGGTTTTATGTTCAATATGGCTTACCCACAAAGAGAGGTTTCCAGATTAGGTGGACAAATATGACAGCGGGAGTGCGTCTGCTGGGAACAGAAAACAGTAAAATCGCTATGACGTAGTGGGGGGGGGGCTGTCAAATAAAATCAATTATGAGCTCTCCTGACACCGCGGGGGCCCTCTGTGCTGCAGGGCCACATGGAGGATTACACCTCAGCATCAATCAATCCGGCCTACGTCACGTGACACAAACCCCACCTCCACAAACAGCTGGAGGGGGGGATTCCAGAAGGATCACACCGAGAGCACCGCAGGTTACAAAGTGTTAGAAATCTGGCGAGCAGTCAGGACAACAGCGGGGACTTGGAGGTGAACAAACTCAGAAATGTGGCCCCATTGTCTTTCTAAATTTCCGTTGAAAGCCCCAGAGACCGCCGTTGGGCAGGTCGCGCCACAGGGTCGGAGGGTGGGCAGGTGCCCATTTTCCGGAGTTGATATTGTTAGTTGTGAAAGGGATGCAATTAAATGGATATACATGTGCGCGCTCGGAGGGGGAGGGGGCACGTAAACTTTGCGGCCGCAGAGTTGTTTACACGTCGCAATGAAAGGAGCGTGGAGGTTTTGCCTTTTGTCTTTACAGCGGGGGAAAGCTGGGAAATGCGGGACAGGAAGCCGAGGGGAAGCGCACATAGAATGCCGATGCACTGTGGGATTGTTGGTTTACCTGACGACAGACACTGAGCCACTGGGAAAATAATCAAGAGAGGAAATGATTAATCTCATTGCGTTTCTGGAGGGGGGGGCGTTGTGGTGGGGCTACAGAACCCCCTACCCTGACAGCTATTCCTGCCACACATCCTGAACAGATGATAGCCTCACACTTTAAGTGAAAAGCTCAAGGATTTCACCTCTAAAAGTAGCAAAACTAAACTTAAAAACGTATTGATAGTCGTTATTTGCCCGCTTCTATTAAAAACGTCAAGTCCACAGGTCGGGGTGGGTTGGGTGCTATACCAAATGGATGGTCTTTGTTCACTTAAAATGACACCAAAACTTTACCTTTGTCATGGGGGTTGGGTGGAAAAAAATAAGGAGGGTGTTGATGGATAGCCATTTATCTCTTCATAGAAAACTACTGAAACGGGTTTCAATTATAAAGCCTCCATGACTTCCCCCCTCAGAGGGGATTTGTAATGTAAAGGATATTCATATTCTGCTTTGTTTGCTATCCCGCCGGAGGTTTAGCATTTAATCAGTGTTAAAACAGACCGATCGCCTTCCAAAACATATCAGGTGCATCTACATCCTGTTTGCATTCTGGGATTTTCACTGAAATTCCATTACCTGATACATTTCCAAAGGGGGATTTAAACATCTCATCGGTGAACTCTGGTTGACCAATCCCATCACTCAAGGAAACACTTTACACGCGTGTTATAATCCAGCGAGGCTTTGCGCTCCGCTCAATTTACAATGACTATTAAAAGCAGACAGGGAGAAGGATCTTTGTAGACTGACAGATAATCTTTGATGGAGCATATGCTCCTCCAAGAGCAACATTTTGCTCGATTTCCTTTTAGTACTTGTTTCTTGTTTTGTCCAAAGTTCTCCATGCTACTCCATGCGTGTTATGTTTGCCTTGGCCCAAGATTCACATAAAACATGCACGCTCACGCTGACAAAAACACACACGGCCATCCAAACAATAACAGTCAGGCACGCACGTACACACACACAGAGCGTGTGTGTGTGTGTGTTCTTTGACATGTTTTCACGCTCACGCCAAATTCCTGAACCATCAGCTACAGTCTAAGACATCTGACAAAGGGTGTGATAGATTCCAGCTGCCTTTGTGGGCCCACCGTCATTAACCCCATAGCCCGGCCTCCTTGAACCTGGCTGCCGTGGGTGCAAGACGATATCTGTGTTAATGGTGATGGGGTCAGCCCAGGTTACGCGGCTAATGTATTGTCTCGAGTTAAACACGGACGCAAGAAAGCGCGTTGATGGACAGACCCAGGAGCTAATGAGCCAAACGTCCACTCCAAACCAAAATCTGTAGACACCCCACATCGAAACTGGAAGGGGGGGGTTGAGGCTACGAGGAGACGTAAAAATAGTCTCCCGGTCTGACAACTGTGCATTGAGCAAATGACGCCTTCAAATGCTGGTGTGACAGGAGTAATCCGAAGCATTTTAGGGCATGAAAATTTAAGACCAACCCCATAAAGGAACAAAAAGACAAGAACGTTCAAATACAAAAATATATTTCAATGGATTTTCCTAAATAGCAAACTCCCTTTGACAACTCCATTACATTAAATCACATTCATTCAGTAGATGCTCTTGTCCAGAGGTACTTAGGAATGACAAAACTTGCAAGTCCTCTTAAGGAAGAGGATTATCAACCCCACTAGCACAACAGTAGCCTGAGGACCAGTTGAGTGTGCATCCAGAAAATTACTAACAACACAAAAGTAAGAGGTACAAAGGCATACCAGATAAGCAAGGGTGTACACTGGAAGACCAATAAGAATCGCTTTACCAAACAGGGAAATGCAAAACTGGTTTTAGGAGTTCAGACCTATAATAGCTGCTTAAAGAAAGCCCTTGTCTTAAGGTCCCCCCACCCCCCTCATGTTTCTAGCAATTTCATCCCATTCTGCCCTCGCAAATACACACCCCCCGCCCCCCCCCAGCGGCAAAATGGAGACGGCCACACCGACACACAGAAATGAAAAAGTGCGTGGCCCAGATCTTCTGTTCCCCGCTTTCTCCCGAACCTTGGCGGCGAGATTGAAATACAATCAAGCGCGGATCATACTTGCAGAAGGGGAGGAGATTAGGGTGTACACAGCCTGTCAGCGTACCGGGCTCTCGATCAGAGTCCGCTCCCTCTTACTCAACTTCTGATGCCGTCGAGAAGCAACAGTGGCCTGTCAGATTACACTTCCATTCTTCTGACTCTTTGTGGTGAATCTGGCAGAACTGATGTGATGATTACCAGTTCAGCCAGAGATTCCGCAGACTTTGGGAGGAGGGGTGGGGGGGGCTTATTCACTGCAAGGATGAACCCAGTGGGATTTAGTCAGCTTTAGATCAAACGAGAGAAAAGGATGAAACGGAACACTTGTCAAGGTGTTTGTGGGTAATTGTCAGTGGGCGGAGATTAGAGGAACGTAGATCTTATACGCGATGCATTTGGGTTATTTCTCACCGTAAGCATGAAGGAATCGGGATTTTGAGTAACAGTTTGGCGGTGTGCGCTGAAGAGATAAAGATCAATGGTAAATTGTTCCCTGGAGCCTGAAGGGCAACAAAAATTTGCTGTCGCGCTGCAAACTATGGTGTTAAGCACAAAAAAAAGTATATAAATATATAAATAATCACGTGAGCCTCCATCTCCTCTCTCTCTCTCAGCGTCTGTCTTGCCTACAGAATCATGAATGAGTCCTTCTCCCCCAAACAATCTACTCAGTAAGCCATCTGACGACCGTGCTCCCCCTTTCACCACACCCTCTTTCCTCTCTTTCCCAAATGTGCTCCCTGACCTCTAAAAAAACGCCTACCCACCCTCGCCTACCCCCCCTCACCCACACCCACAAACACACACACACACACACACACACACACACACACACACACACACACACACACACACAATCAGCTGTCAGGGCCTCCGAAAAATGCACTGGGAGAGAGAGGGTAACCCAGGCAGTGTAGTGAGGGGTAAGGGTTGATTCAGGGGGCTTTTGACATGCTAATATGCCTCAATGAGTCTGCTTTCCCCATCCTCTTTTCCCAGCCAGGACTTCAAAGACAGACTGCTATTCAAGGTGGAGGGAGGGAGGGAGGGGGGAAAGGGGGGAAAGGGGGGGGGGGGGGGGGGTGCTGGTTTACTAAATAGCACCCTCCCCACACTGCCATCCAGTGAAGACACCACACAGACACAACATGAACTAAAGGCTGGAATGGAGGAGAGTAGAGGGTAACATACATATTTTCTCAGCAGATGCCCTTGTCCAGGCTGACTAATTACACAGTTCACATTTTAAATGTTAGCCAGTGGCACAGCTGGATGGTCAATGAAGTGCTTCAGGTTGAGCAAGGGCAAAGCAACCCGCCGGGAAACAGCGTATACCCACTACCGCTCTGCCCGGGGGGGTTAGGAGAGCTTTGTACGCAGTTTAATATGTCAGCCGCGTAACGCGCCCTGAACATAAAATTCACTTTCAAACGTACAGCAAATGGGACGTGATAGTAAAAACAAGCATAAACCTATAATCCAAAGCTAAAAGCCAACAAATAAAACCGAAGTACAGGAGTTCTGATGCGTGTGCGCGCCGCGCAGGGCGAGCTATTGGCATCCAGCAGAACAGGGGGGATGAGGGGCCGGGTATTTACTCGGTCACACTTCTAAAACAGTGTGATACTTTCATGGATTACACATGTTTTCGGGAGGGAGCTGGCAACGTAAAGGACGTGCAGAACTCCGTGATTGATGCCCAGGCAGGGATTCAAAGGGAGAAGCGCGCAAACACCGCCGTAATGATATCTGAAGTACTGCCATGCTGGGGGGGGGGGGGACCTCCTGTGAGGTAGACCAGGCAAAGAGAAAAGCTATCTCATGGTATGCAGTTTCCTGAAGCATAACAGCGTGACAAAATGCATTTAACAGTGAGGGCTACGTCATCGTCATGGTAACTGGCATGATTAAATCCAGAACCCCCGAGCGCCCGAAAAATCTCTCTATTTTTCCTCCTCTTCTTCTTCTTCAAAAATTCACAAACACCTCACTGTACTGAGGACCCCCGTCTTTATTGTTAAGCAAATGTGGTGCAACGCTCGATGCCGAGCGACGGGAGAGAGCCAGGTGCTAGACATCGGACACTCGCGTGCCATGAAACTGGGACGCAACCACTGTTTATGCTCACTTTGAGTGAATTTCCTAAAAAATACCTCAGTGAAAATTCAGATACACAAGTCAATATCGGTAAACATTGCAAAAAAAATAATTAAATAAATAAATACATAAAAAACTGCAACAAAAGGGATCTGCGTTGAAAGCGCATGCTAATGGTCGCCTGCACACGTCCTCCGTTTAACTGCATGTGGTGGTTTGCCAGGGGAAGGGCCCTTGCTTCTGGTCTGGGAGAGATGCCAGTGGCATTTCCAGGCCAATGTACACCAATGGTATATTGGGGAGCATAGTGTAGTGGTGGCTCAACAACAGTATAATGGTGTGGAAACTGGGCCTATGACTCGAAGGCTGCCGATTTGATTCCCAGCGGGTGAGCTGCCACTTTACCCTCGAGCAAAGCGCTTAAACAGAATTGCTTCAGTAAAATAAGCGGCTGTGTAAATGGATTGTATGTTAAAAAATGCAATCTGTGCAAGTCGCCGTGGATACCGGCGTCTGCTAAATGCCAAAATGTAACGTTACATAAATACATTGTCGAATCAGCACCGCGGCCTTTCCGGCTAGTTGGCGGTTATTAATGATTGTCACGGACACAAAACCCACAATCTGATTTTAACATGCTTCCACTGACACTCCTGTTTTATTGTAGACTGTTAATTAACAACTGTGGCTCAAATGGATCCACACCCCCCCACCCCCCCTCCTCCCCAATCTTAACACTGTTCTGTTACAGCTGCCGTTGCAACTTTTGGTATAATTTTGGAAAGTCTCTTGTCAGACACACTGGCAGGTTACACTTTAATAGTGCCAATGGCCAAGTATAACACAGCCTCACAAGAGACAAAGAGGCTGAAATCTTGTAGGAACATTCGAACCCACCCCCCCACCCCCGTCTTAACTTACCCCCTGCGGGGTAACCTGGTGACCCCCTCTGGGACGAAGCCAGACAAAGCCCAAATACAAGCATGCGCTAAAGAGGGGAGGGAGGGAGGGGGGGGCAAGTGTTAACCAGCGGTGTGGGTGTGGAGGTGTGACTGGCAGATCGTTTTTAGTCACTACCCTGGAAAACTTTGTACTTAAGGTGCCAACAGCTGTGTGTGTTGTGTGTGTATGTTTATTGCCAGCACTCACAGACAACAAGGTGTGTGTGTGTGCCTATGCGTTTATTGCCAGCACTCACAGACAACAGTAACAGCCAGCACTTTGCAGATGTTGAACCAAGGAGAAGTAGCGCCAATACTGTTCAAAGCAAAGCATATCCACTGCATGGAAGTGTGTGTTTGTGGACAGCATAGTGATAGCATGTCCACTGCATGGAAGTGTGTGTTTGTGGACAGCATACTGATAGCATGTCAAGGGCATCCAGTCCTGCGTAAGCATCGGTCAGTAGACCAGCACTGCACAGAGAGGCACGTCTTCAGGAGCATTCTGATAACACCTGAAATGATGGCTGCCCCCCCCCATGGTCCTTCCCCCCTGCACATTTGGCTCCGCTGGTCAAACGGGATCTTCCCCACCCCCATTAATCACTCACACACAGCTGACGGGTCAGGAGCCGCGAGAGAAGGAGGTGCTGCGGGTGGGCAGGGTGGTGTCGAGGGGGAAAGCACACACACACACACACACACACACAGGCACATAAATGCACACATACCAATACTGACACCTACACACAGGCACATAACCTTCCACGTATACACACATACACAAAAAAAAAAAAAAAAAACACACACATACACACACAAAAAACACACGCATGCACACGGGCACACAAAAAAAACACATACACGCAGGCATGTAAACACGCATACAAGCACACATACATAGGCATACTAGCACAAAGTATACAAAATACAAAGGCATGTTTAGGAAACTGGGTTTGTTGGTTGCAGGTTTTTTTTCCAGGTAGGGCACAACCATTGTACCCTTCAGTAAGGCACTGAATCAGAATCGCTTCAGCATTAATCAAGCTGTAAAAATTGACACGGAAGAAAAATATATTTTTTCACAAGTTGCTATGGATAAGCGCATCTGATATAATGTAGTAGTATTGCACATTCCATCTCGATCGTTTGCCTCGTATCGTACAAATGCGAGAACAGAGAGAGGGGGGGGGGGGGGGGAGACAGCCCGCTGCTACAGAAAAAAAAAGCTGTGTTTATAGCGCCTGAGGGATGTGGGCACAGTGCTTTCACATTTCAGACACAAACTATGCAAATCAAGACTCTGTGCTCGCCAGCAAAGGACAAATTCTCCTTTTCTCTCCTTTCCTCCGACAGACGACAATCTGTTCAAACGGCGAGAATAAAGTGGGGTTTTTTTTTTAAGTCGTTCCATAGATAGGTGAAGTGTTGAAGAGAGCACTCGGTATGCGCTATGGTGAAAAAAAAAGTGTCCATTGCTTAATAATTTTGCACCGCCTACACTAAAACAACACCTATGTCTGTTCTCTCCCTCAAGGTGGACACTTGTGGGTTCACGTCGTGCAGAAATAGCTCGCTCTGCCTCGTTCTCTCGTTTGATTGAATTGTCTAACATGTAATTGTCTGAGTGGTGAATGTGAATTTTTCTAAATTTCTAAATTTTTTTTTTTTGGTCTATTTCTCTCCTTCGCTTTGACAGCTCTTTTTTTCTGACAGCATCTCTTAGACGCTGACAGGAAAGGTGGGGGTGGTCTTAAGCAGAAGCGGAGAGGATCCTGACAGGAATTAAGATGTGCGCTTCCCAGCACGCTAAAGCATAAGGGGCCCTTGAATATTCATGCGGTGGCTGGCATTGACGGGGGAAGCGGTCATTGTTTCACAAGATGGAAGGACAAGGAAGACAACATCACTCACAACAAAGCAACAGATGATAGACACCTGCTCAAAACGACCAGACACACACACACACACACACACACACCTGCTCAAAATGACACCATGTACTCCCACTGCTAATGACCAGACGCACACCGGCTAAAAATGACCAGATACCCACATACTCAAAATGGCCGGATGCACTCCTGCTCAAAATGACCAGGTAGCCACCGGCTCAAAATAAGCAGGTATATTCCCGTAGCATAATCGGCGTGGCCTAAATAGACATGTTCCTCACTCGGCGGAGCAGGGCGGTGATGGAAAGCAGAGTTCTGTAATAGCCGGGGCCAGGAACATGCGCAGCTACTAGCCGCCCTTTCCAGCGGCGTCGGGATTAAACGCTTTCTCTGGATCAAACACACATTTTCCAGTATAATCGCTTCCACATTCTCTGGAGTGAGCTTTTTGAACACAATAGTTCTGTTCTCTTCTCTTCCCTCCATGTGTGTGTGTGTGTATTTAATTGTAAGTGAAGGTGGGAAAGGCTCTCTGGCCTTGGCTATGACCTGGCTAGGGTGTATACCACAACCTGCCATCAGTAGAAAGCAGACAGCACCCCGGTGCCTGAATCTCATTGGCATTCACAGTGACACAGAGGTATCGACTGAGACAATATATATCTGAGCATCACCAACACTGCACACCAACAGACGAGAACCAGCCAGGAATCAGCACCACCGGTTCCAAAACGAACAAAAAAAAAGGCACCTCTCGATCCCTTTTATTCTCCCCCATTCTCTCCCAGATTCTGGCCCTCCTCTGTCTCTTTCTGTCTCTCGCTCCCTCTCTCTTCCTCTCTTGAAACTTGAACATGCCTGAATAACAACTTGGAAGAGCTTAAACACAAATGGGCAATGTGTGTGATGTTAATGAGGAAGGGGATCTTGCTTTGACGTGCCTTTTATATTTGACTCCGCGCTTTTCTTTTGTTTGAGGTTTTTTTTTCTCTCTTCTTCTTCTGTGGTTTTCTTTTCTGTTTATGACAGAACGCTTATGCCTTTCCTGTTTATTTATGCCCTCATTGACAGCTGCGAGATAAAGGACTTTCAAAAGTAACGTCTCGCCCCTTCTCCTCTCCTCTGTGTCCGCACTGCCCTGGGAGAGCTCCAGCTGTCACTTTTGACGTCTTCATCTCGAATGGCCCTGACCCCCCCCGTCTGACGAGTGAGGAGGATGCTGACGAGACGTTAAACCTCTGACCTCCTGTAGTGTTTGTCCCATCGTGTGCCCCCCTCCTGCCCCTGCCCCTGCCCCCGCCACGTCCCCCGTCCCCGCACCCCGCCCCCGTCGTCTGCACAATGGGGGTATTGGGCGCCTCTCAGGGCCCCGGAACACCCCAAAGAGCCCCCTACACCACCCCCAACTCCAGCATCTTCACATAGAAGGTAAACCTCTCTCTTTGCTCCCCCCAAACACGCACACACACGCATACACACACACACACAATGCCTCAAGCTTCTCCAGCTGTCAGCTTTAGGAAATATTAAATAGATCATCACCGCATTTCAAGGCTGGGAGCGCAAACAACCTTTTAACCTCTCCCAACAGAGGAAGAGGCCGCCTAATACAGCCTCCCCTGGGGCTGGCCGAAGGGCGAATCTACCCTGGGGACTGCATGAGAATCAGTATCTATACAGTCATAAACAGACACCAACTACGTTACACAATCGCATACACCCACACTACTGACAACCATTTCATCGCAAATGCACATACACCAACTCCACTGGCACAAGTTGTTTCACAGACCCACATACGCCCACTCTACTGATGTAGGCTATATCAGAGATCAACATGCACCCAACTGCTTCACAAATCCATGTAAACTCAAACTACTGACAGCGGTTACATCACATACATGTATAAACTACCGACACCTACTCTTGTACAACACAGATCCATATATTCCCGTTATACTCTACAACAGTACCAACAATAGAATATATGACTAAAATATCTTTCAGTGAAATAATGCCCGACTCCGAATCTAATAGGCTATATATTTGCTATGATGTACTGTTTTTAATTGACTACTCAGTCCAATTTAATAATTACACAGCAGATATTAGCACACAAACCGATGCGATAAATTGCCAAGGAAAAATTCCCATGCTTCACGGTGACCTTTTGAAAAGTGAAACAGCCAATTAAAGTAAGTTGCGCTAAATCTCCATGTGAAAAGGGGTTTGCAGCGCACGGTGAGTTATGGCCTCTTATTGAGCACCAACAGAGCAGCACAGAGAACCTGGTCCTTCCTGCTCCTGGACAGAGAAACGGGGCGGCATTCCTGGGAATCCCACCCCGAACTGACCCCCGTCAACTCCGACCACCCCCGCCACCGCCAAAGACTCCCACCTCTGCCTGCCGTAACCACGGACCCTAAATCACCGGTGGCGTTCATCATGCTGTTAGCCCACTGAGCTTGGCTCTCCCACATGAATAAAAGCAAGCGGTGTGGTCTGGCTGCTGTTCCTGCTCATCTTCCTCACGCATTCATGCCCCTCAGGGCCGTCCCCCTGGTTCTTTTGAGGGGGAAGCTCACATTAAGCCATAAAAGTACCTACAGGGCACTCATGACCTCACGCTTGTGTCTTGTTCCGCCGGCGTTGAATGCTAAGGGTCGCAAAACACCGCGGACTGAGGCAACGGACACCACGGACCCAGGAAAGGACGCTAAACTAAAGGACCACCAGCTCCCATCTGTCTCTCGGTTTCTCTGCTCTGTCTTTTTAGTGTTTTTTAGTGTTTACCCATCTCAGTACCAATTACTCACCCAGCTGAAAAGAGAAGAGGGGCCGTGCAAGAACGAATTCAAGTGGATTCTACTCATTAACGTTAAGGAGTGGCGCTGCAAGGGCCGCTGTTTGGAATGAACAATCAGCGGTTTATGACGGTTTTCATCGATAAATCTCCCCGGGAGATGGTTTCAAATCACGGTGGCCGATAATCAGACCCGTTCTGTTTTGTAAACAGCGATGCCTCTGGAGCTCCTCCCCCCCACTATCCTTTCAGTGAGAACCATTCCCCGTGAATAGCCTGTTACTGAATACAGGCATTTCCCCATAAGAAAAACTGGTAAAAAAAAACATCAATAAAACAAATAAAAAAAAAACAGGACTAATATCATTCTCACTAAGGCACAGCAGCACTACCATATTTTGGCCCTCAATACCATTTCAAACCACTTCAGATCATCACTAGGACAGCCATGACAAGGAACACACTTCAACTAACATGCACTACCAAAACTGAACTGAAGAGCTGAAGACAGAGAAGAATATAAAAAATATTCTTAATTCAATATATACGGGTCGTGTTCTCAGGTAATGGTTGTTCTTTGCAGTGCAACGGTTCCTCTGACTAATTTAACATCATGTGATGCTATTGGCTTGTAACCCAATCCCAAGTGGGGTATAACTGTCCCCATTATAGTTACTTATACGTATGTTTGGGTAGTTTAAAACAAGGTCTAACATGAATAAGCCAGTAGATTATAATATATGGTGTTTACAGCCTTACCCTGGCAAGCCCCGCTGCGCACCTCGAACCCAGGGCTACAGAGGCAGTTCCCGATGGGCACCAACCACTCCCCGTCCGCCCCGCAGTACATCTTGGGCACGTCCCTCTCCTCCGAGTTGTCGACGCAGGAGCCGCGCACCTCCACCAGGGAGGAGGTGTCGGCTCCCGTGACGGTGTCCGGGAACTGGGCCAGGTTGCGCACGGTCAGGGGGCACCTCTTGTAAAACACCCGGACGGACACCAGGGCAATGCAGGCGCCCACGTCCTGGAAGGCCAGGTAGAAGCCCTTCCGCGTCAGGGCCCCCACGTCCCGCACCTCCGTGTTCAGCTTCATGATGCGGTCGCCGATGTCCACCTGGGTGAAGCTCTCGTCGGCGGCGACGGTGTCTATCTTGGCGAACTGGCTCTCGCGGATGTAGCGCTCCTTGTCGTTGTTGGACTCGTAGTAGTAGAGGTTGAAGGTCTCCTTGCAGGTGCCCATCACGCCGGGCAGGCTGTTGCAGTCCCGCAGGGTGAACTTGATCTCGATGTAGACCCGCTGGGCCCCGCCGCGGGCGATCCAGTCAGTCCGGAGCCAGTTGTTCTGGCTGGGCTCCATGACGTTGCACACCTGGTAAGTGCGGATGGGCGTGTTCTTCTCGTCCATGATACTCACCTCCTCCCACTGCAGGAGACACGCACCCACACAGGAATGCATGTAATTATTATTAATACTACTACATTTACCAAAAATTACACTGCAAAATATTCAGTCAAATCAACTTTGCTAGAGTAGGTTACATACTACACTGATAAAGCAAATATGATCGAGTGAACAGAGAATTATCCTTGAAATCTCCTTGATCCCTGCGTAGGTGAACCATGTTGATTCTTCAATTGTTCATTTTTATTTGCAGTTTCACTCCCCGTATGCCTTTTACTGAGAACAGGCCGATTTAGTGCTTAGTCAAGCAAGCCTTTTCTAAAAGTAGACCACATCGAAGCGAAAACTTTAAGACCGCATCATTAAGCTACTTTTTTGCGTGTAGCCTATGTAGCTCGTTCAACAAAGGAAGTGAAGGAATAGCCTACAGGCTAGTCTTCTATTATTTTTTTTATTCTTTAAACTAAACCGCAAACCCAGCATTATCAGCGACAAAGCTGCACCTTCGGAGGGAGGGGGCGGAGGAATGGAGCTCAATGCGCTCTTGTCGACACTGGCCCTGTCAATCACGCCGCTCTCTCTCGGCATAGTCGGCGATAATGCAGCAGGCACCAAGCAGCCCCACGCGGCACCAAACCGCAGCGACTCGACTGGCCAAGTTCACGGATCAGCAACAAACAAAAGTGGTGAGGAAAGAATGAAAGGAACAACGTTCCTTCTCACCGTTTCACCGAACTAAAAAATAATTAAAATATGCCTTATCTGTGATTTCTGTAGCCTAAATTAAGACTACAACCTGTAGCCTAGTTTTGGTGATATGTTAAAACCACGGAGGGGAAATGCAGCTAATTGGTTGTTTCTCAGGTGGTTGTATTCAAAAGGACTCTAGCCTATTTAAAAAAAAAAATCGGAATCCAGGGCCCACAGTGTCGTAATAACTGTAGCTTTACAAAGCTTCGGTTAACCTACAATCGAATATGTTATGTTCTTCAGTTTCCATTGCGGGCTATGTCCTGACTGGCTTCTATATTTTTTCTACCTTACAAACGCCTCATTGAACTATGCGCAAACGGCATACACTTGCTCACACCTGTCTTACGCAGGACATTGAAATTAAACTGACCGTACCAGCACTCGCCTATTCGACAAAATCGCAGTCCAGAACATTTTTAGAATCATTCCATGTGGCTTCTAAACACGGCTTCTTTCATACCTCTCTGGGCTTTTCTTCGCTCCCTAGTGCTACTACCTTTCAGGCGAAAGGATATAATGTTGCTCCACAAAAAGACTCAATTTACCGTCTATTCAGGAAATATGATGCCCATACACACTATCTACCTCGTATCTGACCATTGCCGATGGAGAGAAAGGACACAAAAAGGCCTTCTCTTTGCTCTCATTTTTGTCCTCGGGTGCAAGTTTGTTTTTATGTTCTGGGGGAATAGGCTACTTACCCCTCCTTCAGTTGGACTCGCAACCCATTTTAATTCCCCTTGTACTGTTCTGGAATCTAGCAACGTCACTGAAAAAGAAATGACAGATATACCACGTTAAAACTTAATCAAATTGAAGAAATTACTAGCAAATAAAATAAATATTAAAAAGCAATTTTTAAAAAAGCATTCTGCTTTCAGCCTCGCACAGCCCGCAATACAACCGTAGCCTATCCACATCCATGCCTGCTTATTTCAAAGGAGCGTAGGCCTATCTGTGAACATTTAGCCTACTCGGCATAATAATAATAATAATAATAATAACAATGCATTTTTTAGTAATAGTTACGATTAAATATTAATCATGCAGAGCTTGGTGAATGTTACTATTGAACAAACTAGGTTATACATAATTAAATATGTAAAAGAGAAACTGTATTAGTTATTTATTAATTTAAGAAATAAAATTAAATAAAAAAATACAGGAGGAGTTTAGGTTTAGGAACACCAGAGGCCCATCAGCCTTGAGTTAAACATTCGGAAAGTAGGCTAATCGTGTCCAAAATCCACTAAGGCTGCTCAACGACACTATCATCGTGGGCATTGTTATTCCATGCAGTTTTCTTTGAAAAATAATACTCTCTCAAAGTCTATCAAAGTCAAAAGCATTAACATCAATTAATGCGTATCCAAAATGTGTGTAGGATAGCCTATAAGTGAAATCCGAAAAGAACAGAGTAGCCTACCTCGACCTCAATGCTTTGTGTAGTAGTATAGCCTACCATACGTTTCAGAAGTCACATATGCATTACTTATTGGGTAAAACCTTACCTGATATTGTGTCAGTGAAAATGAAGGTAATCAGTTAATCAAACTGTGGTTCGGATATAGCCTCTGCTTACTTAGTATATGCAGCGAACAAAAGTCAAATGATCGTGCGTCTGGAGGCATGAGGTAGGCTGTGCGGGCTCCCGAACAATATTGCGAAAGGGTCAGAAATGTTGAAGTAGACTACAATATGAACGGATTGGGTACAAATTAGTCATTATGAAGCACATTGTGTTGGTTAAAGTTGAATTAAAATGACCTAATCAATACCCATTTTCGTTTTGACAGTGGCTTGTTGACCAAATAGTATTCAAAAAGGCAGTGGAGAGCTAGACCTACTCAGACACACCATAACACCATTTTAACACTAGCAAAATTAAGGGTTGTTGATTAAATGGCACTTTAAAAATGGCATGGGAGTATCGAAATTGCGGATCCGAAAGCTCGGTTTATTTTCGGACCTCGACTCCCATAGCCTACTTCAGACAAGCATTTGAGCTATTCCATACAGGTTAGTCCTCACTGCAGCAGCCTTTACTGGGAAGTGGAAATTGTGGCTCTAACCGTGCATCAGCCAATATCCCATCAAGTTTTTTTGTTGTTGCGGAAATTAAAATTAAAACCCACACATGAAATTAATACACGATGCAGTGATCATTTTAATCCCTCTAAAGTTTAAGTTGTAGCCTCACATCTTCCTAAACAAGTTGGATGACATTTAAGCAGACCCAATGAAGTCACGCATAATTCTTCAGAAGTAACTAAGCAAAAAAAATCTCAAGATAGTAGACTACACTTCCTTCCATCTCCTTACCTTCATTTGGAGGATATATCCGTGCTGAAGAAACAAATGTTGAAATCCAGAAAAGAACAGAAGCCGCCGTGTGGCGCACAGTGAAAGCCATTCGTTTTGTTGGTGTGTGTCTCTTGCTCCGTGTGGCACGGTTGCTGCCTATACCCTTTCTCCTCGTAGAGTGTTTGAGATTGAAGTGAAGAGCTCCCTACAAACGGCCTAATCAGGGGGCGTCTCTCTCTCTCTCTCTCTCTCTCTCTCTCTCTCTCTCTCTCTCTCTCTCTCTCTCTCTCTCTCTCTCTCTCTCTCTCTCTCTCTCTCTCTCTCTCTCTCTCTCTCTCTCTCTCCCCCCTTGATGCAAGTCAGTTGAATTGCAAAAAGCGAAGAGGAAAATTATAAATTCTGCATTACTGAATATTCTTTGTCGTCATATTGCATCGATAACAATCCCATCAACACGGTGTCATATATAATATAACAACGAATATTTTATTATTACGACTTTTAATCCATATTCATTATTGCTATCTCCTTTCCTACCGCCCCTTAGAACGACACATTAGATATAGCCTACTCTTGTAAATTTATTGCTCATGCATGAATATGGAAGAGCCTAAAAGTAAATCAAATTTATTCATATAATAAACTCTTAATGTTTCGTAACACCAATGCTAGTTATTTTTCGAGAGAGAGATTTTGTGGACACACACACACACACACACACACACACACACACACACACACACACACACACACACACACACACACACACACACACACACAAACAACAACAATGGGTTGTTACGTTTAATTAAATCGAACTAACATTTTTCCTCACACTGTGTAGCCTACTAACGAGTTGTTGAAGTCGCCTATACAGCAGAATGTCTTGATGCTAGGTCACCACCTAGCGGTTACCTGTTCCCCTGGAATTGAAAATGATATAGCAGCAACAGCGATTATCACTGACCTCCTAAAGGAATTGGCATACATGCACTGGCCTCGCCAATTAACACACATTTCGGAATGCAATGGAGGTGGGATTTTCGTCCAAAATGTTTATCTTTGATAAATGATGGCATACTAAGAAGAAAACTAATTAATCGAGAGTTCTGGGTAATTTTAAGCCGGGTCTACATTCACCCTGTCATGAGAGCTAGTCAATTAAAACAAAAAAAACTTGAATTGTATGATCATTTGTGTTTGTCAGGAATGTTAACAACATTAAACAATGTGTTTTGATACATTTAAAATGTTTCAAAATAAAGTATCCTATTTGGCACGTTTCCTCCATGATGTTTTTCCACAACTAAATGATAGCCATCAGTGGATTTTGCCAGAATGTGCATGGGAGACCCCTCACCCTGGCGTGGTTTTTGTGACTTTGACATGGTTGGACAATAAAACGTTATAGGCCTATGGTTAACCTAGTGCACACAGTGCGCTCCCTTTATGCGCGTGTTTTTATAAATAGTTACATTTCAAAACAATACTTAATTTATTCGATCGATGGGACTTTGTAAAAATGCATGGTTGGCATTGTGGATCTGTTATAATAACGCGAATAGTGATTGCCTTACATCATAGACAACGAATGATAGGCCTATATAGCCTCTTGGTTTTTATATTTTAATTTATTCGGATTTTTAATTTATTCGGGAATCATTCTGGCTATGGGAAAGCAGCACTTAGTTTGCAGAGTGAAATGTTCTTTGGAGATCTCATTCTTTTTCTTCTCTTTTAGAAGCTGGCAGCTGCAACCTAACTCACTTTCTTCCTGTCAAATGATTTCTGCGAGGCCTAAATTTCTCCCCTGTTCACGTCCACCTACACCAGACTTGACACTTCCCTGTAGTGGGCATGCGTAGCCTCTGGCACTTTGAAAGGTTACATGCACTCCCCAGAGATGATCACCAAAAGCTACACAACTCGTACAAAGAATTAAGCTGCATAATGTTGTTTTATGCAATGCAATATTGTGATATTGCATACAACATAATAGTTTGTTTGCAATGCCTGCTTCGCTTGTTGTTTGAGACCGATTTAGGTAAAATAATCATCAAATGAATGCAGTGGAATATAAAAACAAATTCTGTTTGTTTCTGTATTGAATTATTTATTTTAAGAATTTGGTTAGGCGAACAGGGTGAAATTACGGTGTATGATGACCGTTTTTGAAACCCTTAACGGGTCTCTTGTATATATTACCGAAATGATTGAAAGATGAGGAATGTCCAAATATGGGTACTACGTAGGCGTACAATACACAGCATTCCAACCGCCCACGCGTTGAATCTCAGAGACGCGGCTGATTCGAAAGCAAAATAAGGTGCATAATCGTCGCTTGCCATCATCGCGTAGGTGTTAAAATGTAGAGCACAGCAGCTGTCATTGAGAAAACATAATCTGAAATGTGTTTTGGGTGGTGCAAGCGAGGGTGGCGTTGGCTGGGAAGTAGATGTGGGAAATGAATAGACTATTTATTTATTTATCTCCCCAAAGTGCACCAGGCGATTAAAACAACTTCTCACTACAATGAAGAAACAATTCTATTCATCACTTTAGTCCTGATATCAACAAACTTTCTATCTTATTCTTGAAACATATTTTCTTTTTTCAATAAAATGTATTCATAAATAAAAGTAAGACCATATAACTTGCAGATATTAAAGATAATTCTATGGCTTGTTTCATATTTTATCAAGCACGTGGAATAAGTATTGATCCTCATAAATATACTAGCAAGGTCTTCAAGTTGTTTAGCCTGACATATGTATAGCATGGAATAACTTTTATTTTCCCGTTTGGGAACTTCAGTTGTAGCCCCAGCAACAACAAAAAAGACAGAGACAGTGGGGCAGACCCACAACACACAAACAAACATCAAATAAAGACATTCAATAGAATAATTTCATTAATCAAGTGAAGTATGGATGTTCATTTGGAATATCCATAGAAATGTAACCATATGTAATTCAGTACTGTGCTCTATAATAATAATGATAAGTCAGGTATTATATAGTTACAAGCAAGCAAAACTAAGTTTTATGGGTCAGTTCACTGAAATGGATCTGGCGTGCATTGGAATAAAGTGATTCTCTGGATCTGAGAGTTTGAATCAGCGAGTTGTCGTTTGCCTGGGAAAAAGCTTCTTTTTTTTATGTCAATGCTCATGCAGTTGTTGTTTTGCCATATCTCTAATTATCGGTTGCTGTTGAGTTGCCAATGTCATTCATGCTGTAAAATGTATAAGCCCTGGCTCAAAAAATATCTATCTGGTACCACTTTATGAACAAAATGTTTTTAGTACTTTCTTGGCTTGTATTGTACTGCATTTATAGAAAATGCATATTGACTTTAATAATAAACCCATGTAAAAAATATCTCTGGTAATTTTTAATATGCAACCGTGAAGATTTGATACAACGTCCAAATGTGAACGCATCTGTTATGTGTGTAACATTTTCTAAGCCATGCCAGGCTGAAATGTGACATGTCCAAGCCGTACCTATATAGTTAACTGTAAAATTACGTTTACTAAAGGGGCAGGTCACCTTTTTAAAACATATTTTTTTTAAATGGTTGCCAGGGCCGTAATCTTGTTACTTTGTGGGGGTTCGGTTGCTCCACCAAAACTGTCCCGGCCGCCACATTGACCTCCCCGATGAAGCATCTGGCGGCTCGGGACAGCAGTAGTCAACATCGATTGTCCGTACATGTGGCGTGGTGAATGACGATATTTTACTTGCACAACTGACTGCGCCTTCACAAAGCAGCCAATTAGGGGGAGGGGCGGGGGCAGGGTGAAGCGGTTGAGCCGGGCCAATGGGGATGTAGCTGGATGGGCGCGGGCCTCTTGAGCCTTGGCACCAGTGGGCGGTGATGCTGACACTGGGGGGGGCGCGGCGTCACGTCCCGGCCGTTGTTTTCGGCCGTTCCTGTGACGGCTTCTTTTGATTGATGACCTTCGGATCGTTTTCCATTCGCTCGCCACAATTCGCGGCCGCTCTGAAAGAATTACCTCGAGGGAGCGTCCGCCCCCACGCCACTTTTTTTTTTAAAGCAGCCCCAGATGGCATCTTCCTACACTTCTATACTCTCTGTATGGCGGGACGTCCCATCCCCCCCGGGGCCCGTGGGCAGCCTTTTAATTGCCGACTCATCCTCCCCTCCCCCTTCTCCTAACCCCCCAGACCCCAAAACCCACCCGGGAAAAATCCTATCCTCCAAAAGAACGGCGACCGCTTGGCGTGCACCGTGCAGCTTTCAGGCCGAAGGTCGCCTGCCACGACTCTTTAGTGAAAGCCACGGTTTACCCTTTTAGCCTCTCCATACAGAGTCTCGTAACGCCCGCGATTTCAGGGACCGGTCCATGGGTCCTGCCACAAGCACTGTTGCGAGATCATCAGAGCATTGAGAGCACATTACCGTCGCGGCAAAAACGACCTCGATTATGGACTATAACGGAATACCCAGCGATAATCGGCCATTGGCGTGAAAGTCCCGTTACTCTATACTCTACTGCATTGCTGTTGTCCCGTTGTGATAACGTTGTTGTGTCGGAGGAGCCTTGTCCAATAGGGAGACAATGGTAATTGTGCTGTGGGACAGTAGGAGCTTCGGGGAGTCTGTGCGTGGGTGTCTGAAAGGGGGAACGGAAGAGGGGGGAGCATAAATTCGCCACCTCTGCTGTTGGAGGCTCCTAAAATGTCTTCTCAGCTCAAAATGGCGGCGCACTAATTGCTTACAAAGGAAGGCACAAAGCCCACTCACTCCACACCTGTGCCAAAAAAGAGGGGTGCTCTTTTCAGGGTTTTCTATGAGGTGCCCATCAGAGTCACAAGAGGGAGCATCAAGAGTAGTCCTCATAGTCATTGTTCTCCCACAGTCCAGACCATTCATATGACTACAGTGGGGAGAACACCAAACAGAGCATACTCCCGTGCCCAGTCCACACAACCAAACTTGAGTCATTCCTCAATTCTTTTCATTTAAAAAAATAAAAAATAAAAAACGTATTCTTAATAGAAGGTGTGGGTGTAATAATAGGCGCACAGGCGTACGCTCTGTGACTTACACAGCTCATATTTCCACGTGCTATACGTGTATGCAGCTCTGTATTTACTGTGTCAATTCAGGTTAAGAGCCTTGCCCGGCAGATGTGCTCCGTCTGGGATTAGAAACGGCAGTCTCTGGGTTTCAAGCCAAGTCCCATAACCATTGTACTACACCGCTTGCTACAGGAAGTGAAATCACAAAACTTTGTGGATGACTCTTCCGTTTATTTATTTATTTATTTGGCAAGCAAATTAACAAAGAGAGCATAATGGAGCATGATGAAGACACTATTAATGCAGATACCCCATCAATGTTTCTAATGAATATACAATATGCATATGTAATGAAGGCACAAGAGGAAAGTCATTCCAGTTTGTAACCGGTAAGAGATACAGGTTCAGAACCAGTTTATCTCAATACCTAGTACACAGTGCACAATGTTCACTGCAGTTCAGCTCTTTTAATAGAGTGTGTTATGAGTTAGTCACAAGTTTTGTTGAATTCAGCCCATGCTTCTAAATATTACATTGCCTTAACAGTTTAACTCTTGTACTGGGTCCAGCAAGCACCTTCCAGATGGCTCATGGATAGCAAACAGTTCTGAAATTTCCAACACCAATATCTGTTCCCTGTAGGGACTTCATACAGCCAATGACAAATAACAATTCAATAGTTTTTCTCGCAAAAGTATCACTAAGCTGTAAATGCTCTGCAAATGAGAAACGTGTGTTTTGACATTCTTATGCTGGACAGAAGTGAATGTTGAGTTGCATAGGAATTTTTGAGTTATGAAAGTAATGTGAGGATTAGTTTAAAAGAGAGTTTAAGCGAAACAGTTGGTGGCCCTGTGTTTCATGGTTAGTGCAATAGGTGTACACTTGGCCAAATGTATTTTTATTATTTATTTAGTTTCTCTCACAAACAAAAAAGTATAACTGAGTTGCAAATACTCTGTAAATGAGAAACATGTGCTTTCACATTCTTATGCTGGACAGAAGTGAAGGTTGAGTTGCATAGGAATTTTGAGTTATGAAAGTAAGGATTCACTTAAAGTAGAAAACAGTTTAACAGAAACAGTTGGTGGTCCTGTGTTCCATGGTTAGTGTTTTCTAAGTATACTTGGCCCGATTAATTTTTTGTTTAATTGAATAACCTATATTTTTATCTTCATACACAGATGTTTGTCTACTAGGTGGTGACTGAAAGTAACCTAAGAAAAAATTCACATTGAACAAACTCTAGACAGAATGAAATGTGGATATATTAAAAACAGCTGTTTTTTTAATTGTATACTTTGTCAGTTGCCTTGCTCACAGGCTACTACAACATAAATCAAAATAAAACACCTACTGTAGCATTAATTAATTATGTTTTGATGCCAAAATTATATATTTTAGAGAAAATGGGGACTTCTACTCATGCTTAAAATATGATATTTGTCAAGTTTCCACACATAAAACCTGAACCTTATGTATCAATTGAATTAAGAGACTGAATATTTGTAGTCATATCCTACTTAGAAATTTTTAATATATATTTTTTAATTGTCCTCACAGATCCTTAATCTTCTTTTTTCAATGTTTAAAAGCAAGGCGAGAGCACCACACCAGAAGAGACAAACCATGGTACACCCTGAAAACTTTGTGTTTATGATGTTCTGTACAGCTGAAATGCTGAGCTTCAAAGGATTGTGCTGCTCGTTAGAGTTTATCACTGGCTATATCCTTTGTTGGTAGGTCCAATTTTGTGTTAACATGATTTATCCAAGCTGGCCATACTTTTATTTTTCATTATCTGCCCCTATATTTGTCTAGATGAGTCCTATTGAGATAGAGATCTCATGGTTATAAATACCGCGCTAAGCCGTGGTACCGCATTCCACAGCGTCTGTACGCCCACAGCCTCTCCCCGCACAAACGCACAACCGCGTAGGGGAGCATGAGTGACTGGCGTGTGGCACCGTGTAGCTGTGGGGCTGTTGAGTCCTTTCGCTGTACGACACTTGTGCGGTGTGTGTCAGCCCCGCTCCATTCCTTCTACAGTGGCCCTGTCCACTCTTTATGTGTGCCGCCTCACAAGCAACTTGCACTCACCTTTAAAGGATGTACACGTTCCACTTCTACGGGGTGACCCTTAGGGTGAACCTGGCACCTGAACATTTTTTGCAACGTTGGACTTAACGAGGATCAGGTTCTGAATTGCCCTGATTAAGAAACCATCTGGCGCTGCCATTGTTAATAGGACCGAACATCTGCAATTTAACCTCCCGGTTACAAACTCAAAGGCTCTCCTTTAATTTTCCTAAGACTATTTCTTTTAAATTTGCCATCGGTCTATCCTTTGTTATAGTTTGACACTATAATGTGAGTCACTGCTTGACAAAAACAGGATAACTCATGTTTTAAATTTTCTTGTTTAACTTCATGGGACACTTCCAACCACTGGTCTTTTGATCTGTGACTGTTCTGACGGAAACAAAGCTGAAAATACAATAGCCCACAGTCTCTTGGTCGAGTTCAGTCAATCTCTTCCTCGCATCTGTGTGGGTTATCATGTTCTCAGTAATGGTAACATACACTAGTACCACAAAGTTCCCTGTGGCGTTTTGTCCTGTCTGTTCTTTGATTCTGGAACATCCTCTCTGGAAACGCACAATTCTCAAAATATTCTTTGAAAAAAGCCAAAAGCCCCGTATTGATTGGAACCACAGTAAGTCCAAATACACCAAAGTGATCTGTGCCAAACAAGCTCTTGGCAATCAAGCGGAGTAATTCTATTCCATGGTGTGTACAACACAAGAGTCTCAATGTTCCCCTGCAGGAGTGCTCCTGCTGCTTCAATATCACAGCGACTCTGCCGGACCGGCGGTTTTGCGGTGATTCAGCTGTAACTGTTATGTTTTTTTCTGTCTCGAGAAGACAGAGAAAGAGAAGTTTGTACTTGTTTGTGTCACCACACATGTGTAAGCCTATCACCAGGGAGGATACGACGGTACGTTTAAAGCAGTCTTAGATTTCTTCCCCGTCCGTTTTAATGCATAAATACATGAAAGATCTGCGCTCAAACTCCTGCCTGAACAGTAAAACGATGTGGTCAGAGCAAGATGGAGAGCTCTCTGTGACGAGAAGGAGGGTGAGGAACAGCGTGTGCGCGCGATCTCATGACGTCATTGACGCATTGGCGGCGTGGTACTGCATCCCACGGCGTCTGTACGCCCGCAGCCTCTACCCGCACAAACGCACGTACTGACTCCCGTTACCACGGCTCCCTGCCCATTCTACTGTCTCTCAAATTGGCATTATCCTGTAATATGAAATTTTGCCCTCCCAGTAGGCTATTCTATTGGTGTCCAGCTAAGCACAGAATTCTGAGTTAAAAAAGAGTTTGTACTTACGCCCTCTTATATTGGGTATGTAAGATGCTAAATTCAGGTGAACACACAGCCCCGATTCTTCCCTCTCCTCCGACCTCAGAAAAAGGGACCGTACTATTGACCAAATGTGTCTAATTGGCCTAATGTGGCGTTCGAACGGCGGTGTAGAGTTGCCTGCGATGAGCCGTGCGGATATCCAGGTGCGGAGCGCTGAAGTGCGTCGCCTGTTAATAACGGTGCGCCGCTGTCTCCAGGAGACAGGAGGCTTTGGATGGGGGGGGAGGGAGGGGTTAAGGGAACGTTTGCGAGCGCCGTCATCAACTTCAATGAGAGTCGGGTCATTGACGCGGACGGTCGCCGTGAGGATCGATGGGCAGCTTCTGTTCCTTCCTGCCGATTCTTTGGAAACAGGTGCCCGCAAAGACAAAGCATCCTCTCTGCGCTGCACCGTGGGTCACAGCACAGCCTGGGGGGTTCTCCTGATACCTGTGTCTCCATAGAACCACCCCCCACCCCCCCCCTAACACCATTGAGTATTGTCCACCCCCCCGCCCCCCGTGCAGTTCTCACTGCCCACAGGGAATAACGGCGTCTCCTCCACTTCACTTAACAGTGATTTCTGTACCTGCAGGAGATGGCTTGATGGCCCTCATATGCTATGGGTCACTGGATGACAAAGATGACCTTTACCTTTTAATGTGCAAACCTCTGAACTCTCGGGGAATTGGGGAGGTCGGTGTATGTGCACCTCTGTGCACTTAAAAAGGCATTGTTCAGGTAAAATCACTCAAACGTATCGGGCAGAATGCCTTTTACTCTCGAGTCAGAAAACACAGGGAGCTTCTCTCCTTGTGTCTGTAATATGTTCCGCTAATGTTTCCCTTGAAATGACATTAATGGAGAAGTTGTCTCTGAATGGGAGTCTTTGGTCTATGTTTAATTGTCATCCATTTTGTTCTGTGCCTATGTGAAACTGTGTGATATGTGTAACACAACACAGATGCTACTTATGATCACACCTCAGTCCTTCACTAATCTTCCCTCCCGCTTACTCATTAATTGTGGAAAAAGTGATAATTGGAGGGAGGGTTTTGATTACAAAGTCGTGGAGATGAACTTTGTCCTGAGTAAGACTAACTGGCTCTCAAAGGTATCTTGGGACAATAGATATTCCCAAGTTGGTGCAACTCTCTTGAAATTTGAATAATCATAGACCCCAGGCTAATTGTGTCCAATATACAGTGCTCTGTATGTAGTTCGCTGGTATATAGCTGATCAAATTTGGATTTCAACATGACTTATTTGTTATAAAAAGGCTTGCTCTCTCTCTCCGACTATCTCTATCTCTCTTAGACTCCCTCTATGTCTCTCTCTCTCTCTCACACACACACAAAATGTATGCATGAACTCTTGCCAGTTGTGGTGCTAGACCGCCTCCTAATTCTGGTATCACACTGAACGCAGCAGTTCCAGTTTCAAATTGAACTGCTGGGCGCATTTTAATGTTAGAGTGGAATTCGCTGGAAGCTGAATAATAAATGATGGCTGTCAGTTTCTCCGTATGATGTTCCCTCTGTCCTACAGTTTGACAGTCTTAGAAAGTTTCTTCCTCTTTCTGCACTGTTGAAGTGACAGAACGGCGGGGGCCTGCAGGGGTCTGTCTCTGTAATTAACGCGCTAATTCAGTCGAGAACTCCGGTACACGGGACAGCTGGGAGCCCTTTTCTAAATTAGAGCGGATTTAACATTTCTACACCATGCTCTGCCCAAAACGCAGTCATTCAAGAGGTGGAGATTTCTGTAGAACAGCAGGACTTAAAGGGGAGCCAGGGGTAAGAGGCTGCGCACTACAGGGCGGGGTAAATCAAGCGCACATCCTCCTGGGCCTGCCTCCGCCTCCCACACCCCCGAGCCTTGCTTCCAGCCATCATCTTAAGCAGGCTGTCTGGTGACAGGAAGTGGAAGCAATGCCAATGTGACCTCACTTCCTCTACTGAGCGGGTCAAGTTTGTTGGAACATTTACATCTTATCCAGAGCGACTTACTTTTTTTTTTTAACATATTTTCCATTTATACAGCTGGATATATACTGAAGCGATTCAGGTTGAGTACCTTGCTCAAGGGTACAACGGCAGTGTCCTACCTGGGAATTGAACCTGCAACCTTTCGTTTACAAGGCCAGTTCCTTAACCGTTATACTACACTGCCGGCCAGGAACATCACAGGAGTGAATTATTTTGACTAAAACAAGATTAGCTTAACTGCACCAATAAGGATTGCTTTTCACTTCAGGTCCTGTTCATGTAACTGCTCAGCTTTGATCCTCATTTTTAAGGAAGGTTTTGTATGCTGTGCTTGAGAGCAACACCGATATTCTCAACGTTTGTAATTCAATCTGGATAATGACTGTTTAGTGAATGTAATTTAATGGAATGTAATGCTGGAGCAGTGCTGAATGCTGACATGTCTTCACAGAAACCTGAACCTAAAGCTACCTTAAAGCAAAAGTGCACGCATGGCTGAATGCAAAAGAATTCTCCCCCAAATGGTGATTAGAAAGACAGATCTCAGGCAACGTGGAGGGGAACACCCCAGTGAGCAAAAGCCGGAATCTAGACGTCTAGAGGGGTGGAAATCTAGGTTGACTTACGTTTTGACATAAATGGATTAGGCTAACCCCAATATAGCTCTGGATTTACCCGGATATAGGCTGGCTACGTCCTCGTCAGCTAGAAAACTTTCACTTTTCAACCAAATGTAGCCGGGATTTCACCCGGACGTCTAGTCAGCACTTCACCGACTTTTCACCACAAAAATGTTCACTGGGACCATTCTTTAATATCAATAATTCACAAAAGATAAATTCTGCTGAGGCAGTGCCTTTTGGTGTTGAATCATAGAACCATGGGATTTTCTCAATGTCAGATGATTTCACAGGCAAGAACATAGAAGATATATACACACAATGAGATGTCTTCATATTTGAACAGTGCCAGTGCAGAATATGAATTGCTATTGAAAAGTAAAACATAGCTTAAAGACATGGCTGTTTCTGAATAAAAATGAACGGAGTATGTAAAGAATGTTTTATTTATGAGACTGGTAAAAGTGTGAAATATTGCCCTGACGCAAGGAAGCAGATTAATTTGGCTAAGTAAGCAGAGCTTCAGATGAAATGGACAGAGAAATATGTCCCTCCATAACCCTCCCTTCTGTCCTATAGCTTGCTATCCCGGTTGATTAAAAACACATCCTTTCCCTTACATTTGCGTGGGGGCATACAACCAATTAGTCAGCTGTCATAAATCAGACCGACTCCTTCGTGGTTAGAAGGAAAATGATTTTCTTCTTGAAATAATAGAGGTATTAGACACTACTTCCACTATAAAAAAATGTATATTCAATTTTAATATATACACAATTCAAATATGAGTATACATTCTTTTGAAGTTAGATTTTTTAAGAAAACATAAAATTATTAATTTAAGCCTTTTACTGTACATCAATTTTCACATGTAATACCTTCCAGAACGTTGACATGCACTCATTAAACTCACAGGGCTTTAAACTCAAATTCTACACGAGTAGCCATTTTCCATGCCATTTTACAAGACTTAATCTCATGAATATTTATGAGCAATTGAGTCATATGAAATGACTAAGGACGCCATTGCAGGACTGAACTGGACATGCATGTCCTGGCCTTTTAATTAAGGTTTTGTGCCACACAAGTCTAATAACCACGGTAGGAGAAAAGGACATTGCACACCCCGCGGTAAGAGAACACTGTTGCAAGTTCAGCGTTTTCTCTGCGAATTTAGGACACCTCATTTAAACTATACCCAGGACTTATTAAATGCCCATATGCTGAAGGTAATTCAGGGTTCTATAATTAGCAATTCCATGCAGGAGAGATTAGAAAATTAAATTTGATGTTGCGAAGTGAATGCTTCGTGTCTCGGATTCAATGACGAAAGACGTTCGGGTCTCTGAGCTCTATAAGAATGGAAGCCCGAGACTGATGTTCAGCGGTTGTACAAGGCTTTCCCCCCGACTGGGGGAATCTTACTTCTGAACGCGCTGTCCAAATTCTTCACACTTTGGATGAGACTCCTTTTTTCCCAGCTAGAATTAGATCCGGCTCCCTTGAGCCACACAATTCTTGACGATCCCTCAATCAATCAAGCTCATTATAAGTATGGCTGTGCATTACGAGGAGCAGGTGGACGGGCCAGATAACGTATCAAGATGTCTTTTCGTCTGTGGCGCGAAGATGCAGTGTTTCGGCTCCAAGTGAACAGCCAAGGTTAAACCTAATCCGTTCCCTCTGTTCTCTGACTTTCACAGTTTGAGCTCGTCTATGAGGGTTTGAGGTTGAAGCACCGGCCACGTGATGACCTGATATGACAGCCTGGGGGATTAAAGCATTAATCTTGTTTCTCTTGGTCCTGCTTTGTACGGTGATCAAGCACGCTGTTTAATGAAAATGTTGCCATTCGTTCCTCCTTTATCTTGTTTAATTTTCTCTCAGTTTCTCTCATACAACCAAACACAATCTTCAGCGTATCTATTGTACAACAACTTAATCTGTGGTATTAAAGCAGATTACATTTTGCAGTTTTTACCTGGTATATACAGTGAGCACCATAATAGCATTTTGAGTTTGAAAGGATACAATAATATCTTATTTTCTGGTACTCCTACAAGCAATACTATAACCTATCTTCATTTGAATGAATCTCTATGGGAATTGGGGGGTGGGACTAGATTTAGCTGTAAATTACACTGGTACAGTATGGAATACATGGTTGGCGAAATGGCTGTATGTCATCAATTGTCTGAGGTATCAAACGAGCCTCAAACCATCACTCTGCTCCCAGATATGCAGTAGATATGGATGGATCACTTTAAGGGTTGTTTCTCCTGACAAATTTTCCTATTGAACTCTATGGAAAAATAAGTCAGGAGAAGAAACCCTTCAAGTTATCCATCCATATCTACTGCATATCTGGCAACAGAGTGATGGTTTGAGGCTCGTTTGATACCTGCCAATGTTTGATGTTTTATGGCTTGTTTGATACGTTAGACCCTTGATGACTTAGAGCCATTTAGCCAACCATGTATTCCGTACTGTACCAGTGTAATTCACAGCTAGATCTAGTCCCACCCCCCAATTCCAATAGAGATCCAATCAAATGCAGAGAGGTCATAGTATTGCTTGTAGGAGTACCAGAAAATAAGATATCAAGAGTCTTTTGATATTGTTGGGTCACAGACATCAGGAAGTCATGGCGTGCAAAGGATATGTGACCAAATATTAAAATTGATTGCTTTATTCTACATTATGTTAAACTGTCCAATATTTTTTGATGCCGAAAATGGGGGGCCTATGTACAAAAGGTTATATAATTTTGAAACGGTTCATACAATATGGATGAAAATACCCTCAAATTAAAGCTGACAGTCAATCAATGAATTATGGTGCTCACTGTATGTCACCCTGAAAAAGTCCAGTACAAAGCGAATAATAATAAGTAGTGATAATAAATGTGTCTCATTACTGAGGTGCACAATCTTTGGTTGTATTGTCATCTGCAGTATATACAGTATCTTGGCTGCATACAGGGTTCCATCCCTCCTCTCTGGTTCTCCCTGGACCACGCCACCTCGACAGGCCATACATGCAGTGGCCGATTTATTTTTAAAAAAATAAAAATTTTAATTCAAGGGGTGGGGTGGTGGGGTCTGCGATATCTCGGAAAACCATTAAAACAAAGGGGATGGAAAAAGGGGCGATGGCGGTTTTACAAAGGGGATGGATTTAGTCAATTTTGGCACCATCTTGCATCCCCCTTCAGATTGACCCCTGCCTACATGTGACCCTAATTCTCCCCAGCAAGCCACAGCTACTTTAATGAGTGCTTGCAAATGCATTTTCAAAGCGGGTCATGAAATGATCCAAACCCCATAACAAACAGAGGCAGTGCAGTGGGAGTATCCCATCATGCACCGTGTGTAAATAAAACTTCTGGGTGACATCACGATAAAGTAAATGACAGAATATGTATTGTTGTCATTGAACACAGTGAGCAGGGATACAGCAGCCTAAAAGCAGGATGGAATCATTAGAAATAATGTAGTGCCCCCGTGTGGAAGTAAGTGCTACATGCTTTTCTGTAGCAAGGATGGCTCAGAGAAATTCTTAAACAGATAAATACTTGTTATTTATCCTCTTAGATTGTATTTATTCTCCTCCTATGAAATTCCATGTCAGCTAGAACAGAGTACAAATTGAGAACCACTGATAATCGCACACTAACCCCTCGCTGTAGTTCAACATAATTCAAATGAAATGACCCCTTTTTTGTGATGTCAAATGAAAAAGCGACACTTATTATTGGACTCTAACACGATTAGAGCTCTGTATGACCTTGCTATAGATCAGGCAGTGAGAACCAGTGGCCTGAGAGGATAAGCTTGCTGAAATCAACTGCACCAGGAAGATCTTTACTAATACAATGTATGTGGTTGTCATGAAGTGATGGATATTCCTTATTTTCTAATATCTAATTTACACCTGGACATGTCTTTATTCTCAAAAAACATATCACCATGTCAAATTTTGATAATGCCTAAAGTAGCTAATTTTCACTTTTAAAACAGTCATTGTAGGTAACTTTGTTCTTTGTTTTTATTGGAATTAATCTTCTTAATTTCTGTTATATTTCCATGGAGTAACCTGAAATGATTCTATGTAACTTAAAGACTATTATATAAAATGCAATCTGACTGATTGATGATTGTGTATCCTAGAGTCATTAAAACATCTTCAACATTTTATATTTGTTAGGCTCATTCTGCCTGGAAAGAAACTTTATTGCCTGGAAAGAAACTTTACTGCTTTACTGAATCTTTTTTTAATTTTTAAAGAAATACAGTGCCCTCCACTATTATTGGCACCCCTGGTAAAGAAGAGTAAAAAGGGTTATAAAAAAATTCACCGTTTGGTGAATTATCTTAATCTCACAATGAAAAAATTAGAAAAATCCAACCTTTAATTGAAGTAAATTTATTAAGAGGAAAAAAATATCCCTCATCAAGAAATAATGCATTTACAGTTTAAGTTGAAAGTTTACATACACCTTAGCCAAATCCATTTAAACTCAGTTTTTCACAATTCCTGACATTTAATCTTAGTAAACATTCCCTGTCTTAGGTCAGTGTAGGATCGCAACTTTATTTTAAGAATGTGAAATATCAGAATAATAGTAGAGAGAATGATTTATTTCTCTTTACTTTTATTTCTTTCATCACATTCCCAGTGGGTCAGAAGTTTACATACACTCTGTTAGTATTTGGTAGCATTGCCTTTAAATTGTTTAACATTTCGGGTAGCCTTCCACAAGCTTCTCACAATAAGTTGCTGGAATTTTGGCCCATTCCTCCTGACAGAACTGGTGTAACTGAGTCAGGTTTGTAGGCCTCCTTGTTCGCACCTGCTTTTTCAGTTCTGCCCACAAATTTTCGATTGGATTACTTTGGAAGTATGCTTGGGGTCATTGTCCATTTGGAAGAGCCATTTGCGACCAAGCTTTAACTTCCTGGCTGATGTCTTCAGATGTTGCTTCAATATATCAACATAATTTTCCTTCTTCATGATGCCATCTATTTTATGAAGTGCACCAGTCCCTCCTGCAGCAAAGCACCCCCACAACATGATGCTGCCACCCCCGTGCTTCACGGTTGGGATGGTGTTCTTCGGCTTGCAAGCCTCACCCCTTTTCCTCCAAACATAACGATCGTCATTATGGCCAAACAGTAAAATTTTTGTTTCATCAGACCAGAAGACATTTCTCCAAAAAGTAAGATCTTTGTCCCCATGTGCAGTTGCAAACTGTAGTCTGGCTTTTTTATGGTGGTTTTGGAGTAGTGGCTTCTTCCTTGCTGAGCAGCCTTTCAGGTTATGTCAATATTGGACTCGTTTTACTGTGCATATAGATACTTTTGTACCTGTTCCCTCCAGCATCTTCACAAGGTCCTTTGCTGTTGTTCTGGGATCGATTTGCACTTTTTGCACCAAAGCACGTTCATCTTTGGAGACAGAACGCGTCTCCTTCCTGAGCGGTATGCCGGCGTTTATACATGCTATTGTTTGTACAGACGAACATGGTACCTTCAGGCGTTTGAGTCTTTTGATGTTGTTGGGTCACATACATCAGGAAGTCATGGCATGCAAAGGATATGTCACCAAATATTAAAAATTACTTTATTCTATATATTACTTTATTCTATATATAAATGCAGGGGTGCCAATAATTGTGGCACACATGGTTTTGTTAAAAATAATTATTTCTTGATGAGGGTTTTTTTTTTTCTCATAATAAATTTACTTCAATTAAAGGTTGGATTTTTCTCATTTTTTCAATGTGACATTAAGCTAATTCACCAAACGGTGAATCTTTTATAACCCTTTTTACTCATATTTACCAGGGGTGCCAGTAATAGTGGAGGGCACTGTAACTTCCCCACGTCAACCCAATTTGCAATTATAAAACTCGTCCTGTAAGAAAATTTCTGATATAAGATAGTCTTGAACTTTTTTGTACTCTGGGCTGGTGGTAGGCCACAAGTAATTCATGGTATATAATATTAGCACTGCATTTTTTCGTGTATTACTGCTTTATAGTTTTAGACATACAAACTGGCAGGTTGTGGAGTTCATATTAGGCTTTTATCCACACCTATATTATTTACAATATCAAAATGTATAATATCATCATGAAGGACAGTTCACATTTTTGGTAATGATGGTTTGATTTGGATATACAGCTAAAATTCTGATCCTGGCTTATCATTCCCATTGTTTTATTTTTTTTCTCTTGAAGTCCGACAACCGGCCTTTATTATTTTCAAATCGATGAAATAGACTTGTACTGTAATTCAACAAGGAGCCATCGGGTGGCATATACATACATACATACTGGATCAAAGCGCGGTCCAACGGCTGACGTCATGAAAAAGAGAGCAGTGGGGGGAAATGCGTCTTGACAGAAGACTCTTCTTCCCGGAAGGAAACCGGCAGTAGGAAAAAAATTCGGCATTTTTTCCTTATTCCTTTGTAGAAATAAGTATGGGAAGTATTACTTCCGAACGATTGTCAGATTTATCAACAAAGGAACACGCTGCATGGTATCAGTGAGCAACTGGACGTCAGCTTGCACGATAGCGATCAGCACGCACACAGAGCTAGGTATGATTTTAGTGTGTTAGTCGTAAGAATGCTTAGCCTTAGCAACATGAAGATCTCGACATTTTTATGCTGTATCGACTGGCTGTCTAGTTCGCTCTATTTATCGGTTACTTATCCATGTCTCCTGTTCAGGCTTAGACCTAACTGGATTGCAAGCTTACTTTACTGAAGGTGCTGAAGACCTAAACAATGTTAACTTGCTTTGCTGTCGTTGATATTCATTACAAGTGTCTTGCTGGATTGCCTTTGTGTGGCTAATGTTACATCCTAACACGTTGGATCGGATGTCAGTTTGGCATGCGGTAACGGTACTGTCTTTTAATTAAATCAGTTCTTGGCTGCTGAATGTTGAAGCAGACTATCGTAGCCTATACATCGTTATCGTACTCATATTAGTAGGCTACAAATAATGCAATGCTTTGGTCACTCATCAAATGGTAGTAGCTGTTTGCATTAAAATGTCACAGATTATTCACCGTGTAACGAACGTTAGTCAAAAATAAATGTATTTGACATTAATCTGGTTATGCTGAACCAACCAGATTTGCAACCGTGTTGCTGGCAGGTTAGTCAGTCACAATCTTTTATCTTCCCAATGTGATCAACATTAACTTAGATATGTGATAACATATTTCTGTGTTTCTCCAGGTCAAGACATGTGTTTTGAAGAGACACAACCAGGGAAATTCCTACTTGATAAATCGTTGTTTTTGTCTGCTTAATGTATTGGCAGAAATGATGTAGATATGAGGTGCATGACGGCAGATTTCAGGAGGAGAGGCGTAGCGGGACATTGTCAGCTTTTTGGATCTTCACGGTGGCAATGGAGGAGGAAGCAAAGCACAGCAGGCTGTTCGAGGACGCGGAGTTTCCGCCACAGGATACCTCCCTGTTTTCTGATTACACCACCCCCATCTCAAAGTACCAAGACTATATCACTTGGATGCGGCCACAGGTGAGGGCCGGCTGTTGAATATTTACGTTTTAAGTTATTGTCACTGTCATTACTCGTTTGAACATCGTGAACCGCGCACGACCATGAGTTAATGATCCGTGTGGATGTGTTTTTGCCAGGAAATCTGTCCGTCACCTAAAATGTTTCCAGAAAATTCAAAGGAGGGCCACGTGAAACAAGGGCTTCTGGGAGATTGTTGGTTCTTGTGTGCCTGCACTGTACTACTGAAGAATGACCACATGATGAACAAGGTAGTCGCCGACATAGGGTAAAAAAAGATGCACTGTAGGCACAAGTCCATAAACACTGAAAATGCAGTCTGCCATTTTAACAAAATCATCCATCACTGGAACCACTAAACATTAAAACTAAGTCCTCAACAATTTAATTGGTATTAATAGGAACTCTTACACGTGTGACGTTGTACGTACATACAATGTTTACTTTGGAATATTGTATATTGTATATTGTAACTTCTAAAAGATTAAAATTAATTTATGAATATTGGTTTTAGTTTGTATGTGAGGTAGGTATATCCTCCCTACTTTCACAATTTAAAAAAGCAATGTGAATGGTCATGTAAAACCGGTTGTAGTCCAATTCCAGTTTTGTGTCCTGAAATAAAACCTGGATATTCTACATGGTAGCATGTAGCATATTGAATTGAATGAATATTCAATAAAGCGTATGTCTCAGGTCCTGCCTGCCGGTCAGCCACAGTGGGGCGAACGTGGGTACGAGGGCCGCTTCAGGTTCTGCTTTTGGCAGTTCGGCTGCTGGGTGGACGTGGAGGTGGACGACCGACTGCCTTGCATCAATGCCAAGCTATGCTTCTCCCACTGCCAGTCTCCCAGTGTATTCTGGGTAGCACTACTGGAGAAGGCATATGCCAAGTGAGTGGAAATGTTATAAAGTAATTCTTTTAAGAGAGCACAGGTGATAAATGAGTTAAAAGTGAATTCAGTACTGACACTATTAAGAACGTTGTTTTACACGCAGAGTAATTTATGAAGGGAATAATTTACCGTGATTACATTCCTGCTCCGGTCGTAGTAGGAAAAGAGAATTGATATGAAAGTTCAGACCTGCTCCAACTCTTTAACGCAACTTAAGCGGGTGCTGGATCCTCAGTTCAACAACTGTGTATACCAATAAGAAGGACATCTCTCACAATCTGATCTGATTGCAAGTGCTGTCCTCTTCGTTTGTAGGCACAGTAGGAAAAGAGACCGTTGGAGTGTTTAAAAACAGACTTGGTACAGTCCTAGATGCTCTCTAAACTGTAAAGAACGGACCTCCATGTGATGAACTGTTTATGTGAAACCATGACCACAACATAGACACAGTCATCATTGGTTGAAATGAAGCAAATTCAAGAGTGAAATGTAGCTTTTGTTGCTATGCTATGTCAACCTTTGGGTGGCATCTGTTGCATCACCACCCCGCCCCCTACACCACACCCCCTTTAGGCTTCACGGATCCTACGAGCGGCTGTGGGCAGGACAGGTTTCGGATGCCCTGGTTGACCTCACGGGCGGCCTGGCTGAGCGTTGGAGCCTGAAGGATTCTGGGAAAGAGGAGAACCAGCAGGGAGAGAATCGCAAGCCCAAAACGAAGCTTGACCTCAGCAGCCTGCAAGGAGTGAGAGACAGGGGTACAGTGAGCTGTTCTGTGCACAGCGCCCCTGGAGGTGAGACTGAGAACTGTATCAGTATATTTTAAACCGCATGTTGGAACAAGTGTAACATTTTTCAGTTATTTACACAGCACTGGGTCAAGCGCATAGGCTCCGTGCTTGTAGGTATGGTGGAGCATGTTTTTAAATAATAAATAATTCAATGTTTATATTCACCATAAACCCCAAAATGTCAGACACAGTAAAATCTCAGCAAAGTGCTTAACTAATGACAAGAACCAAACAAAGCTCTAAGTGCTTAGCCCTTTGATTGATTTGAATCTTTCAGTATCCAATGCAAGTGTACAATCATTTATGACCCCTTTCCCATCATGGTGATTACACATTTATCCTTTAATTATGCATCATTAACATTAATAGGTTACATAGAACAACATTTCCATGTAATGTTTATCAAACTAATATCCGCTTGTTGGGAGTGGTTATGCTTAATTCAAAAATATATTTATCCTGTAAAGGTTACAGGGATGTGAATGGTTCTTCCTCAAAATCGGAATTTAAATAGCATCACCGGACAACCAGGTCGGTCTGTGGTCACACTGATTATATCTAAATCTCACTTCAAATGGGTTTTGCCAAAATCCAAGTACAATAGCCGTAGTGTGCCAGGGAAAACACGGCAATAGGTCATAGATTACTTGGTTTTGTTCTGGTCGGCTCCACGAAGAGACATCCGTTGATGAATAACACACATTGCGGTGTACGAAGTGACGCTTTTACATCCACATTTTCCTCATTATAGCACCGAATTCAAAAAGCAGCTTATCGTAACACCTTCCATTCAGTTCACACTAAATCAGTCTCATGACTAAATACTGGCACGTGTACAGTATGCCAAGCCCAGGATGTTAAAGGTGGTCCCTGTGAAAAAGCCAGGTCAGCAACTGCCGATAAGCATATTAATCTCTGAAGCATTCTTAGATAAATTAAGCTTGGCCTGTTGTGTACTAGTAAGTACATTCTTACTGTAACTGCATTGCTTTGTTAAGAGTGCTTTTCAGGACAGATGCACACAATTTTTTTCTGAATGGCCACATGACCTGGTAAGGTTCTTTTATAAAGCCATGCCGTGTGTAATGGACAGTGGATTGGGGGCTGGAACATGTCCTGTTCAACAGTTGTCATGGTAACGGTTGACTTCCCCAGGTGCTAGTGAGTTGGGACAGTACCACGCACTGAGTGTGATGGAGTGGACGGACGTACTGACGGAGACGGGTGGACACGTGCGTCTGCTGAGGATCCGGAACCCGTGGGGACGGCGCTGCTGGGGAGGTTCCTGGAGCGAGAGGTGTGTAGGGCGGGGGGGGGGGGGGGGTCAGTTTAGCTGCTCTTCGCCTTTGGCCCAATCAACTTTAAAGCTGTAATCCGTAATTTTTTCAGTTTTGGTGGATTTGGCGACATCTGTGGTGGCTGGTGGTCACACAAGTTTGTTTTCATACTCCAAATCCCAGAGTTCCATTCTGAACGAAGTTACAACTCCAAACAAAGCGTCATTGTTGGCTTGGGGGTTTAGCACTAGAAGCACATCGAGTGTTGAGCAGTGTATTTAACCTTGGATTGCTTCAGTAAATATCCAACTCTGTAAATTAATTGTGTGTAAAGAAGCTAAATTTGGATTAAATTTGGCCTAAAATGTCAATGTAGAGGGGCACTTAAAGGAGGACGTCAGGCAAATCTCAGTGACAGTGCATGGCGTCTGTCTGTCCTGACAGAGGAGACGGCTGGACAGAGCTGAAGCCGGCCTGCTCTCAGGATCTGCTCAGCCGCACACAGGAAGGAGAGTTCTGGGTCGACGAGGCGAAGCTCCTGAAGGAGATAGATGAAGTCACTGTGGGATATCCAATCAGCGATCAGGGATTACTTCAAAGTATTTATACAGGTACCCTGTGGTCACATGTTTCACCACATCTAAATCCATGATCACAATGAAGAGGTTGCTTTCTTTCTGAGGATTAAAGGAACTATTTCCAAACGAACGCTTTGGTATAATGTGGAGTCACAAGTGATTGGCCCTTGACGACTGTCCTCTGTCCAATAGGAAAAGAGTTACCTCACAGCCAGCAGATGGGTGGTTGCTGGATCAAAGGTCATTCCGCAGGCGGTTGTCGTAACAACAGCAGTTATGGCAACAACCCCAAGTTCTGGCTGCGGGCGTGTGACCCGGGAGAGGTGCTGGTGTCTCTTCTGCAGCACAGAGGATGGAGACAGTCCTCCATTTCCAGAGGATGCAGTAACATGGTAGATCCACTAGAGGGCAGCCCTGAACAGCACCAGGACTACCAAGCACCAGGGACTACCAAGCCATTGGACTCCACATGTGGAAGGTAGCCAATTCGGAGATATTTCTCACTGAGCCCTCTGAATCAAATCAATTCATCCAAGTATACTGTAGTGCTAAGTGTTTTTATTTTTAAAATAATAAATTTGTGGTTTTATTCCTAAAATGAGAATTTGATGGCGGATGTGTGTGGACTTTCTTTTCCCCCCTAGGTGGAGAAGAAGCACTTTAACCTGACGCGGACTCTGAACAGAACACCCTATGCCCTCCACCGCTCTGCATACGCCCTATGAAGCGGGAGGTCACGCTGCGCACTCACCTGGGAGCTGGGTTCCACCTGCTCGTCCCCAGCACCTTCCTCCAGGGGGCGGAAGCGAGCTTCCTGCGTCGGGTCTTCTCCTCCGCCCCCGTGTCCCTGAGGTAGGCGCGGCCGCGTATCCCCCGGGCGACGGAGCCGACCTTCTGGAGAACGGAGCGAAGCTTCTCTCGCTCGGCACAGCGCTTTATTAGCACGTTACGGCCAGGCCAGTTGCTATGGTTTTTGAGACTCAATGGGAGTTTATTTAAGTAAAGCGGGAAAAAAGGGTTGGATGTGTGGACCGTTTACTTTGTGTTCTGCGATTTGTTCTTGTTTGTCAGTTCTTTCACCGCTTGTTTAAGCTTGGAATGATAGTCCTCAATGTCCCTGCAGAGCAGCCAGGAGACAGATTGAGAGCTTTACGGCGGCAAAGACAGGTTTATGCTCTGTGAGGTTTCTTGTTTGTTTGCTTTTGTGTAATCGTTCAAAGCTGAGAAAGAGTGGCCCCCAAACGCCTCCGAGCGGTGTTTGTGGCGGAAAATGGCGGCCGGGCGTGTCGGGCCTCAAGCGGGTTTGTGTCTCGCGCAGTGCGCTGAAGTCGCCCCGCCCCCCCCGCCCGCGACGGTCTCGGACGGGGAGTGGGAGACCAGCCGCTTCCCGGGCAGGTGGGTCCCGGGGATTTCGGCGGGGGGGAGCAGGAACTTCCCGTCCCACCCGGACGAACCCACACGTGCCTCTCGCAGTCAGCTACCGATCCAGCGAGCCCAACACGAGGATCACGCTGCGCCAGCACTGCCCCGCCAAAGCCCTCCAGCCAATCGGCTTCCACATATACCAGGTGAGCGCTCGGAGGGCAGGGCGGGAAGCCACAGACTAACATGTATGGCCATTTGTGAATCCGTAAGGAGCACAGTCGCTGTGAATTTCAGAGTCAATCCTTTATACAGCTTTGTGCCTGGATGGTAAAAGTGAATGGTGTTTTTATTCGTCTTTGTGTTTGTGTATGTCTGCGTGTGAATGCGGACGTGCTTGTCTCTGCATTTGTGTGTGTGTGTGTGTGTGTGTGTGTGTGTGTGTGTGTGTGCGCATGTGCGTGCGTGCAATATTGTGTGTGTGTGTGTGTGTGTGTGTGTGTGTGTGTGTGTGTGCGCGTGCGTGCGTGCATATTTGTGTGTGTGTGTGTGTGCGCATGTGCGTGCGTGCGTGCGTGCGTGCGCGTGCGTGCGTGCGCGTGCGTGCATATTTGTGTGTGTGTGTGTGTGTGTGTGTGTGCGCGTGTGCGTGCGTGCGTGCATATTTGTGTGTGTGTGTTGTGTGTGCGCGTGTGCGTGCGTGCATATTTTGTGTGTGTGTGCGTACGCGCTGCAGGTTCCTGAGGGGTCCGTAGAGCCGCAGATCTCGCAGGATCAGGAGCTCAGGCGAGCTGCGTGCCCCACTGCTACACCCCTGAGGTGTGCCTGCACTGCAGCCCTGGCTCCCGGGGCCTACGTCATCCTCCCCTCCACATATCAGCCCCAGTGCAAGGGCCACTTCACCCTCACTGTGGCCCAAAAGATCCACAGGTACAGATCACACGGCTAAACCAGCAGCTCTCATTTCAATTCATTTAGAGCCCTTACAATGAACAGACGCGTGCAGTCAAAATACTGTATTTTTTTAAATTGACTGATAAATTTAATGAATGCATAATATTTGGAAATGACAACATGCAGTGTTCTTTCCCTCATATTCTTTACTTTGGTTTTTATCTGGATTTAATTAATGACCATCCACTGTGTAAGACATGAAATAGTTAATTAATCTTGCCTGTTAGCATTGGCTGTTGAGGTATGAAGTGCATGTTTTATTTCAGAAATTTCAAAATGAACATGCGTGTCACAAGTGCACAACCACACTTTTGTTTTGTTATTTCTTCCCGGTCTAGGAAAGTAGTGAGAGCCAGGAGGGCCTTAGGACAAATCATACAGGAGGTGAGTTTCTGCTTTAGAGTTCAGGTGGGCTCCCCTTTTTTTTAGGGTTCAGGTGCGCACCCTTTTTTAGGGTTCAGGTGGTGGGCACCTCTTTTTCCCCTGACGGCCCAACTGGGTTTATTACACAAGACTGTGAATCTTTAGTGACTGCAGTGGGTCAGGATGTTTGGCGTAATGTTTTATCAAAAGCTAGGCCTTTGTTTGGTTTGACCTGTTTGCGGCCTGGGGCGTATACTATGAAGCAGGATTACTTATTTCGCAAGATAACTGCATTGTGTTAAACCCAGAATCCTCCCAAATCTGAACATGGACTTAAGTAAAAAGAGCTGTACCGGGTTTTACTCAGTGCAGTTATCCAGCTAACTCAGTAATCCTGCTTTGTAGTATAGCCCCCGGGCTTGGTTGCCATGCCCCATAAAGCAAACGATTTTCCTTCTACATTTGTTTGTGAGAGTCGTCACTTCCTGCAGTGCCCATTTTCATTTTGCCAGCTGCACCAGAGGGCAGTGTTTAGCAATGACTGTGAGTGGCACGTAGGCTGTAATGTTTTAAGTTCTTTTCTTTTGCCAGAGAAGAATGAAGTGCCATTACTGATTTCATTGTGCCTGTGTTTTTGTGCTGCTTTTTTCATTATAACTTTTTCATAATTTCCTCTCAACTGAAATATTTAGTATGACAAGTACTTAAATATGAAAATATGATGAAAAATGTTTTGTAATTTGTTAATATCCTCACACATCACTATTATTATTATTATTATTATTTAATGCTGTCATATGGCAGAACCGAGTGCACTACAGATGTAAAAATAAATAAATAAATTTTGCTGCATAGTTCTTTAAGATGATCTACTTCACCACTCCTCTGTCCTCTTCTGTCCCCCTCTCTCTCTCTCTTTTTCTCTCTCTTTCGGCAGGTTTCAAACATCTCTGTGATGAGCAGCTAATGCTGGGAGACCTCCCCCTCCTGTATGGTGACGTTTGTTCGGCCTCTGGCCTGAGATGAAAGTACCCCCCCCCCCCCCCAGAGAGTCTTATTTGTCCACAGAGGCAGGCCATAGCGATTAGTACATCACAGCCCGCCCACCCTCCACTGCCTCGGCAATAATGGGAGGCGACGTGACTTGGCGGTATAAGCAAACGGGGCCCAATTGAAGGGGCCCTCTCCCTACTGTCCATCGGTCCGCCGCCAAAACAAAGACGCCACTCATGAACCGGGGGGGGGGTAGAAATGGGAGCGTGAAGCCGCATCCGGGGCTCCCCTGTCCGAAGCCCCCCCCCCCCCCCATCCCGACCCTCCTAGCCTGCACCAGAACCAGTGAGAGATGAGCTGAAACCAGTACGGGTGGGAGAGAGGAGAGGTAGCAGAGGCCCCGGGACTCCAAACGTGCCGCTGGCAGAAGTAGGCCTACCCGTCTGCGTTCGGCGCCTGCACGCGTTTCCACAGGTGCCAGCTTTCCATGTGCGGAAGAGTACGGCCCGTGCAGCACTTAACGGCACCTATGGTTCTTCTCTGCGAGGGGGAACTTGGAGGAAGTGTTTGGCTGGACATCCTGTTCCGCTCATTAACAATTTGGCTTTGTGAGGTCTACCCGCTGTGCGCTGGGTTCGTTTCAAGGAGCTTTGCTCTTCTTTGGGAAACTTTCAAATGATTTTAGATAAGAGAAAAAAAATAAGTACTGACAAAGTTATGACTGCGCCCTTGACTTTTCACCATTATAATTACCAGCCTGCTCTTTTTGAAAGGTCATAATAGAATATAATTTGTGTGGTTATATTCGTTATTTTCTTGATTTATTTCTTGACGGCTCCCTTTACATAGCTTTTGCTTGGTTTTGATGGGTCTTATGATCTATTATCCATATGGCTACGTTCTGTTCACATTTTATACTTTTCATTTGTGCGGTACTTCCTACACATTGCAGTACTTCCTGCACATTTTCCTGTTATGAAGGTGGCAGAGCACATGATGAAAACCATGCAAGCTGGGTTTTGTGTCTGAACTTTGCTGAAATGCCAAGTGTTACTAAACTTAAAATCTATTTTTTTTAATTAGGGCATTTTAAACGTTTAAATATTATGTTAACTCAAATGTGACCTGTATGAACTGTGGTGTATTTGTGTTCATCTAAGAAATTGAAGAGTAGTAAACTGTCAGGTCAGGCGTATAGAAATGGTATGTTGTGTACAATAAAAATGTCAAATAAACCATGACGTGTGCTATGCTTCTTTTCTACAAGGAGCGGCGTCACAGACTTTTGAAGCTTAGATGACGCCGAGGGACGAAACATTGTACCTAGCCTACAACACGTCGGCTATTAATAATATATGATACGGAAGGCGCGGGAAATTATGAAATGGAAGTTCGAGAAATAGGCGATACGGCGGAACAAAATGGATAAGACATTTCAACAATGTGTAACGCATATGCACGCTGACACTGCACGATGCGCGCCCCCGCCTCTGTGCACGCCGCTGTTCCTGCGGAATTCAGGGGGCTGTTGTCAGACTCCGGAGACAGACACCCATATAGAAAATAATGAACAACAAATTTGACGCGTGAGTAAAGAGACCCGCTTTGAAGAGATGCAGATTACTCGCCGATCGCAAATGATTAGTTGTGTAGTGCAATTAGCTTACTGTCTGTCCGCGTTGTTCTTGTTGTAAAGAAAGAGGCGTGTCTCCGCGAGTCTTACATAGGCAGAGGTCACACACGAGTGCCTGTCATGTGTCCCACGCTTGCTGTGTCCTGTATCGTGGGTGAACACGAACCGGCAGCCGATTGTCCATTCTTTACAATGGTGTCTCAATCTGGGAGAAAATGTTTGTGTTTCAACGAGCAGGGCCCGTCAGGCCGTAGCTGAATCCCCGGGTTGTAAGTCGATGAAAGGCAGGGGCAGGTGCGCTGGGACTCGGTTGGAAACTCCCTTCTGCTCTGGCCGCATTGGAAGGCTTTCGAATAAATGCATGAGTATTCAAAAAACAAAATCAAAACTTAAAAGTGATTAGCAATCGTAATGTTATCAGAAAAAAACAAGAACTCTTGCAGTTGTACGAGTCACAAACTAGCATTAGTTAGCACTAGCCATATTAAAGTTTTGCTAACAGCTGGTTTGCTAGCTAGTTTAAGCAAACATAAAAACATGTTTCTATCAAGTTACGTTAATTAATGTGTGTCTTGTTGAACAGCTGTTAGCTAATTTGTTAGTTTTCATCGGAAAATATAGCCGTGGTACATTAAACAGTAAATAGTACAATGCTAGCCAGTCTTGCGAGCTTGCAATGGTTAAAGCTGAACTGTGCTAACGTTAGTGAAGGATTAAACGTGAGCCAGCTTGCAATACATTTATTATTACCAATGATTTTTATTTTATATAACAAAAACTTGGTTATATATAGTGTAGAAGGCAGAAGTGGTGTTCATAGTAAGCTACTCGCATTTTAAGGTGTATTTTAACCTGTAAAATATTTTATTTTATTTTAGACCTACAGTAGTGGAATACTCTTATGAAATTTGCTCATGACCCCATGTTCTGCCACCCACAAAAATACATTCATTAAGTTGGTTATTTGTGACCAAAAACTCCCAAACTCACAAAAATGTGTGTATTTCCAAGATATGTATTTTTTCGTAATATTCTTTTATTTATTTGATCAGTGTGTAAATATATTTCCAGTGAAGGTTTGGAGACTAGTGGCAGGAATGTAGAGCCTGAAGTGGCAGATTGTGGGGCAGAACCTCAGTAAACAGTCTGCAGGAGGTGGTGTGCGTACTCGTGTGCGCGTGCGTGCATGTGTGTACCTGACCCTGTGTGAGAGTGATAAGGGGACTCTCTGCTGCAGTCTGAAAGATGACGACAGCGGGGACCACGATCAGAACGAGGACAGCGGCTCACCGAAAGAGTGTGAAAAGGAAAAAAATGAGGAGGAAGAGAAGGACCAGAATAAGAGAAAGGTGCGTGTGAGTGTGTATGAGAATGCATGCGAGTATGTGCACGTGCGTTGGATTCTGCGGACATGTGTGTGCATGCAAGTGTGTGTGGGAATGCGCGCACACGCTAACAAATGCGTGGGTGTGTGTGTGTGTGTGTGTGTGTGTGTGTGTGTGTGTGTGTGTGTGTGTGTGTGTGAAAGCTTGTGCCCCAACCATTTCTTTCATGCAAAATAAGGACTTGACTAGCAGGCATAACACGATCCAGTTATTGCCCGAGATAAAAGTGGTTTGTAATTCTCACTGTTGCATAGCTTTGTGTCATGAGAACTGCGTGGTTAGAGCAGATTCCAGTGCGTGCTTTAGCATATGCCAGCGCGCACTATGACCTTCGCGTGCGATTATTACAATAATGTGCTGCTGGGCTGACTCAGGGGTTTAGACCTATTCGGCGGCACCTATGTACTGACAGTTTCTCTCTCTCTCTCTCTCTCTCTCTCTCTAGACAGCTGTGGCTGGCGTGGGGGAACACCCCTGCAGTATAACTACGCCTTCTGGTACTCACGTCGCACTCCAGGTCGACCTGCCAGCTCTCAAAGCTATGAACAGAACATCAAACAGATCGGGCAAGTTTTGCCTCTGTGAGTCATTCGTAGTAATAATAATAATCAACATAATTATCGTAATCATAATCGTAATCATTAGAAGAAGGGCCTTCCATTTGCCCAAGGTCACTGTACATAGTGGCAGTAATTATGTCCTCAGTTCTGTTTTTAAAAAAAACCCAAGCGTTCTACATCCTCACCTGACATGTATTTTTCTTATGACTATACATATCTTAAATATGTTCAAACCTGGACTGAAAGGCTAAATAATTATGAAATTATATAATAAAAAAGCAATTGTACTATACTAGCTGAAATCACTCTCTCAGTCTGCTACTATCATTTTGTACCACTGGGTGGCACAGTTTTGCAACTTGAAAGGTTACAGTTCTTACAGGTAGATTTCAGTATATTGAAAAAGCTCTGCCATGGAAAACTGTATGGGAAGTAATTATTTTTATTGCATTGAAAAGCAAGTGGGCTATAAACAAGTGCTCACTAAATTCATCCTGCACAGGGTCCGCCTTTTGCAAACGCCTGCTGTCTCTTTCTGCCAGGTGGAGCAATTCTGGCGCTTCTACAGTCACATGACCCGGCCCGGCGACCTTACAGGCCACAGTGACTTCCACCTCTTCAAAGAGGGCATCAAACCCATGTGGGAGGTGGGTTTGTCGGCGTGGCACGGTTCGGCAGCCTTGGAATGTTTTGTTAGCTTGTTGTCATCGACAAATACTGATATGACATATCATGTAATGTAATAGTAATTTGGAATTCTGAAATGGAACAATATGGTAGCCATCTTACCTGGGTACAGCTATAGGGCGCGTTAAGTAACTGAGCGGCTCAGTTGCTCAGTTTCGCTCACTATGAGCTGCTCAGAGCGTAGCTGAGCACTTTTGGATTGTGGATCAGAGAGGAGCAATACGGAAGTACATCGTTAGCCATGGACCCAAGTACACAAACGATTATACACATTGTAATATAAAATAACGATTTAATGGTAAAGTCAACGTGTTAAATAAAGTAAATTTGACAGTCACACAATAATTTTGGTGCTACTTTGAATAATTTCCATTGAAAAATACTGCTTCAGTGTGTGTAGGCCTGTGTGTATGTGAGCGCGCTCTGCTGACGGAGCTGTTAGTACTCAGACGGTTGTTGACAGTTGCTCAGCGCTCACGTAGAGCAGAACGTTAAGTGATTCAAAATCGCTCAGTGCTCACACTGAGCATTCTCACCGGGAGCGCTCAGTTACTTAACGCGCCCATAATAGGAACCCCACTGTGATGTCATAATCGGAAGCCAGATAGCTGATGATTGGCTCATAGATATAAAACCATGGTTACTGGCCGCCATCTTACCTGGGTATGGTCTCAAAAATTGCGCCATTAACTATGAATTAATGTCACATCTATGTTCTTTATCTATGATTAGCCCTCTGTTCTTTTCCCTCTCCGCCAGGATGATGCCAACAAGAGCGGGGGGAAGTGGATCATTCGCCTGCGCAAAGGCCTGGCGTCCCGCTGCTGGGAGAACCTGATCCTGGCCATGCTGGGGGAGCAGTTCATGGTGGGGGAGGAGATCTGCGGCGCCGTCGTTTCCGTGCGTTTCCAGGTAACGCCCACGTATAGCACCCGCACCCCTGCCCTGGAGGTTCTCACACTTATGGCTAGGGCTGGGCGATATATCGCAACGATAATTATCGATTGCAATAACGGCCGTTGCCAGCATGTGGGGTATTGCCTTTTTTTCGTCTTTTTTTCTTTAATTATACCTGATGCGGTAGTAATCTAAACTTCAAAACCCGTGTGAAATTCTTCCGGGGAAAAAAAAACGTCATCACTGTCTACTGAGCGTTGATAAGACGGACAATCACAGAAAGGCGTTGCATTGAAAAAACACATCACATGATCACGTGAAGGCTGTATGACCTTGCTGCTGGTTGGCTGTCTTATCAACACTCAATTTCTTCTTCTTCGTTTGGGTGGGATCTTTTTTTGTCCCACATCCCCAGGCTCGGGGCCGAGGGGCTATCCTTTTACCACCCCGAGCCTAGGGGGGGGTTCACCCGGACTATATTTCAGAGCACACCTCCAGTAGCCACGTCACCGTGTCATCATCCAGAACCGACAGACCATGCATCCCATTGGGTGCCCGATAAATCGGGCAGTCCAGGATGACATGGTCTGCGGTTTGTTCCTCCGCGCCACACTCGCAGGCTGCGCAAGAAGCCAAGCCCCATCTGTGCATCGATGAGCGGAAGCGCCCAACGCCGGTCCGGAGGCGGTTTAAGCCTCACCCATGCCAGTCTAGGCAGGTCCACCCCAATAGGGGGAAAACCGACGTCTGGGATGAAGTCACGGAGTCTAGAGGTGTTCTCCTCCCACTCCGTGCTCCAGATGTAATCCGCCCACCGTGTCGCACTGATGTTATGATCACTGCATTGCTGCAGGAATTCCTGTGCGGCAGGCACAAATGGGTGTCTCGACTTAAGGCGCCGGGGAGGCTCAGCAATTACAGCGAGCCTTTCGTGGAGCAGATGGTTTGGCTCCATGGCCCGGCACGCGAGACGTGCTGTGGCTCCCCGCGCGGCGAAGCCCAGCGGGCTGGATGCCTGCAAGAATGGAAAGATTGTCCACGGGAGTGGGACGCAGGCATCCTGTCACGATGCGCAAGGCTTCGTTGATGGGCGTATCGATGAGGCGGGTGTGGGCACTGCGACACCATACCGGTGCGCAGTACTCACTAGTCGAGTAAACAAGGGCCAGGGCTGCCGTACGCAATGTTCTTGCGTCGGCGCCCCAGCCTGACCCAACTAGTCGCCTCATCAATGCCACACGAGATGTTAACTTCTTGCGCAGTGACTCAAGGTGTCGGCGAAACGTGAGCGACCTGTCCAATGTCACGCCCGAGGTAGATTGGCTCAGCGCAGCATGGCAGGGGTGTTCCGCCAATATATATTCGGAGCTCACGTTTAGCCTCCCTGTTGTTAAGATGGAAGGCCGCCGACACCGTCTTTGCCTCGCTGAGCTTCAACCTCCATTTCCAGAGGTATGCCACTAGTGTCTGCATGTCCTGGCTCAAAGTCCCCTCCAATGACTGCCAGTCTCCAGCGGAGTACACCAACGCGAGGTCATCCGCGTAGGCATACTTCCGCGAGACTGTATCAGGCAAGTCATAAGTGTATCAATAGATATCAGCGGTGATGTTTTTTTCCGGAAGCATTTCACGCGGCCTCTGAAGTTTGGATGTTTACTGCCGTATATTGAAAAAAAGACGAAAGAACGAAAAGAAAGGCGCCCCACACGGTGGCAACGTCCGTTATTGCATTCGATAATTATCAATGTTGTATATCGCCCCAGCCCTACTTATGGCCTTGTTACGTGAGAGCGCTGTTACGTGACGATAGAAATGTGCTTTGTCTGACCTGTTTGTAGTTGCTTCAATGACCTTTGGCATGCACCGTCGTACGTTGCTTTGGGTAAAAGCTTATGTCAAATAAATGTAATGTAATATCATTAGTCAGCATAGAGCAGCAAGGCCAGAAGGCGAAGGCAGAACAGGCAGAAACTGAGGTCTCGTCGCTTTCTGATTAAAACCAATTTGACGTGATCGTCTTGTTCTTCGAACCACACCCCAATCCACGAAACCACTTCAGGAATGTTTCTGCACAGCTTCCTCCCAAAGCCTCTTTGTTGGTGGCGAATGCAGTCTTTACCGTTTTGCATTGTAAGTCACTGCAAAAGAACGTCAGCTAAATGGCAGTAAAGCCAAGAACGATGGAAGTAATTTGGGTGCTGGACCACAAGGTTGTGGGTTTGAATCCCTGATGAGCTGTTGTAGCATTAAAGGCGTACTGAACTTTGTTAGAACATATCGGGCCCGATTAATGGCATTTTGAGATAATCGGCATTGGGCCGATTATTTTCGAAAACAATTTATACAAAAAATAAATAAAAATATATATTTTTGACATCTTTTATTGACAATATAAGTCACATACAAACAAAGAAAACATTAATACTATTGGCAAGTATTTATTTTCGTTCTCAGAAACGAGGAGAGGCTGTTGTTATCTGCTGATAAAATACTGTTAAGTGCACTAAAACTTTTTATTTATTTTTTATTTATAAAAGTATTTTTTACAGATTATTATTTTATTTTTTTTAAAGTTTTTTGATTACTTGTGGACATTCTTTTTTTTAATTAAAATAAGTAGATCTACAGAGAGCAAACAGAGACAATGCACATTTTTTATTTTCAAATATTTTATTCATTTAAGTTCAGCAATTTTGTGTCTCATTTGTTATTATATTTAAATCGTATTTTATCAGTTGCAAAAAAAACCCCATGATATCGGCGATATCGGCATTATCGGCCATTGGCCACCCACATCATGTCTGCATTACATATCGGCCATCGGCCGCCCTGCTCTCTAAATATCGCCATCGGCCACTGAAAAAACCCATATCGATTGACCACTACTCTGGTTGTGCTTCTTCTCCATGGTTATTTGTTTGTGTGTTTCAGGAAGATATCATCTCCATCTGGAACAAGACTGCCAGTGACCAGGCTACCACCGCAACGCATTAGAGACACACTGAGGAGAGTCCTCAACCTGCCACCCAATACCATCATGGAGTACAAAACTCATACTGACAGCATCAAGTATGCTCACCGCCCACATACACATGCACATACATGAACACATACACTCTCTCTCACACACGCACACACACATACTGCATGTACATGAGCACGCATATATGATCTCTCTCTCTTTTGCGCTCTCTCATGCGCACACACGCTAACAACAGCATGATTATTAGACATGGAAGTCAGTCACCAGTCCACTGATGTTGTGCCTCTCTCTGGTTACTTGTTTTTGATTGGTCAGGGCCTGGGAGGATTTCCATGGCTTGGTGAATGCCAGTGGGGGGGCGTTAACTTCAGATCTTTTGAGTCTGCAAGGGTAGG
>CM056381.1:75361878-75495675 GCA_029718625.1 Synaphobranchus kaupii | reverse complement strand
CTCTGACATATGTGAGCCGATCAAAGCCCTGAATTTGCCAAGTGCAGCGGATTGGGGAGAGACAGGGGGCTTGGCTTAGACAGTTTGGGAGGGGTGACAGTGTTCTGAGGCAGTATTGTGCATCACTGGCTGTCTGACATGTGCAGAAACAACATCAAATATATGGCAAACTTATTTCCAGGTGAACAATAAAATCATATTCTATTTTGTTCTATTCTGATGTAGAAAATGGCAGACAGACTCACAGGGCCAGATTTCCTAAGGAAATAGTCACAGCACAAAAACATTTGCTATATTATGGCTCTGTTGCAGTCACATATACTGACACATTAATGATCGATTTACCAAGACTGGTTCTAAATACGCTGCCAAATAAATTAAACACCCTCACTCGCAATTTTGCATTCGGAGACACCCATAAAAAGGGTCAGAAACAATAAGGCATGCTTATATATACAGATTGCAATGCGCAAAGATATGGATATGGAACACCCAGGCACCAGTAGTGAGGGAACCACAAAAAAGAAGATTACTAGAGGTATAATCAACAAGGTACTGCTTCACAATGCTGTATTGCGGGCACACCAGCTGAAGAGGAGAAAGATTTGGAGTGACCACATACAAAATCAATTTGCTAGCTACAGTGCCCTCCACTATATTGGCACCCCTGGTAAAGATAAGTAAAAAGGGTTATAATAAATTCACCGTTTAGTTAATTAGCTTACTCTCACACTGAAAAAATGAGAAAAATCCAACCTTTAATTGAAATGAATTTATTATGAGAAAAAAATATCCCTCATCAAGAAATAATTATTTTTGACAAAACCACGTGTGCCACAATTATTGGCACCCCTGCATTTATATATAGAATACTATATAAGTACCATCACTCTGCTGCCAGAAATACAGTAGACATGGATGGATAACTTGAAGGGTTTCTTCTCCTGACTTATTTTTCCAGAGTTCAAGAGGACAATTTGTCAGGAGAAACAACCCTTAAAGTGATCCATCCATATCCACTGCATATCTGGCAGCAGAGTGATGGTTTGAGGCTTGTTTGATACCTCAGATGGTTTGAGGCTCGTTTGATGACTTATAGCCATTTTACAAACTATGTATTCCATACTGTTCCAGCATAATTTACAGCTAAATCTAGTCCCACCCGCCAATTCCCATAGAGATCCATTAAAATGCAGAGACGTAATAGTATCGCTTGTAAGAGTACCAGAAAAAGGAGTCTTTTTGATGGCATGCAAAGGATATGCGACCAAATATTAAAAATGATTACTTGATTCTATATATAAATGCAATTAATATGCAATATAAATGTTTTTCAGTATGAGATTAAGCTAATTCACCAAATGGTGAATTTTTTATAACCCTTTTTACTCATCTTTACCAGGGGTGCCAATAATAGTGGAGGGCACGGTACAACAAAACAAACAAGTAGAGGATATAAAGAAAAGATGGGGTGATGAGAAATGATTCGCAGAAATATGTGAGAAACATATCCAGAATTCTATGCATCAGAGGATGCATTCGTTTTAAATCTCCACCCCATGCAGCCCACAGGGGAAACTGATTCGACTGCCGAGGACAGTGCGTACAGCCCGACACCCTTCTCCGGCCTCCTGCGAAAAAGTGGACAGGTTGCTGCAGCAGCGGCAAACCCTTTCTCTGCAAAACCCGTCCCGCATCCCTAATGAGGTGGGGAAAGTAGTCACGGTCCATGCGTGCGGTGAGGCGAAACATCCCAGGGCTGGCCACTGGCACCCAGCAACTGGTCTCTGCTGTTGCAGGGCTGATCAGGAGTGTGAGCTGTAGGCTACATCAGCGCAGACATGCTTTCGGTAGTTCAAATAATTATCACGCAAAGAGTCGCAACTAATGCGTGCTTTAATAGATTAGACGGAATACTTAATTAGCCTAATTTACACAATCGCCACCCTTTTAGCATGTTGCAGAGTGACATAACTCTTATGGAAATGTAATATACTGCAGTATATTTTAAATATATTGTGACGATAATTTTGATATATTTACAATATACTGCAGTATATTCGTTTTCCATAAAGGAATCCCCGCAAATTACATCCTAATAGCGATTTTGGACCATTGCGACGGTTAAATGCAACGTAGATTTTACGACCTTCAGATATTGCGACCTTCAGTCACAATCCTTTAGTAAATCTGGCCCACAGCCTCGACCCTATCAAGTTCCTTAGCCTTTCTCCCTTCCTCTCCGATCCCTCACAAGTGTATTGGATGTAATGTAATGTAATGTAAACCCTGTTTTATCCATCCTTTTACATATGATCAGACTATGGTGCAGGACTAACATTTCTCCTTCTTCATGTTTTTTTTTAGTTTCACAAACACAAACCTTGTGCCCCCCCCCCCCCCCCCCAGCACAAGACGGAAACCATTCAAACCTTACATCATCTATTCGCTAAGGTGGCGGCATTATCCAGGACGAATTGCGTAACATACATTTGACATATAACCTTCTGACAATGGGTCTTTTGCTGAAGCAAGTCAGATTGAGTAAGGTGCTCAATGGTACATGGACAGAGCCCCACAAGCCCCCCATGCATATGTTCAGTTCTCTGGCTGCTTGTCCTATAGCTGTGGTCCCCAGGTAGACAGGGAAACATCGCTGAGACGTAGGTTAGACGTTGCCGGAGGAAGATTGGAGCCGGATCATACGTTTAGCGGTGGGACGAGGGAGATGAGTGTGGGATCACGAGGCTAATCCCGTCGCTGTGGGCGTATTCTCCGGGATATTGCAATCATGCCTCCTTGTGTAAATTCCCCTGGCGGCTCAGCCCCTCACAGCCGCTGAGGAGGGGCTGACACCCCTCCCCTCGGGAATTCATCCTGTTTGCTGTTAATTTACACTTGCTCAAAGTGTGACTAGCGCACGCTAGCATGTGTGAAGAATTGCAGAGGTACAGTTACAAAATATCTCTGGCTCTCACTTTGGATGTTTTATAGTCAAATTGCCCAGAGAAAAGTAGAATAACAACAACAGCCAAACCCCCCCCCCCCCCCCCCAACAGACTACAGAAACCAGCTGACAGTCGGCCATTAGATGTCCAGACACCATATAGAAAATATATAGAGAGAGGGTAGGAGCACTACCACAGTCATTAGCTAAGAAACAGAGGAGTCTTGCCTTCCCAAATGCAGGTGAGCCAATTACAACCTCATGAGCAGGGACATGGGCCAAGCCAATGTGTTATTTTTTAATTTTTTAAAGGTCAGTTGACATCTGAGCTTTGACTAGGACAACATGGGCATTGCGGTATGAGGAAACGAGAGATCTGGACCCTGGACTCTAGGTCCCACCCACCCATAAACCCCCTTGCTGTCTCCTCTTGCGTTTGATCTCTCAGTTTTTTTCCGGGATTTGCATGGCTATAAGCCTCGGCTGCGGGTGTTCAATCGCTTTATGATCCAGACGGCAGCTCCTCTCAGTGTAGTGCTTAAACAGTTCAATAATGACACTGCGCTGACAGTGGAGTACCTAGCTTAAGGCTACATCAACAATAGCACACTGAGAAGAATCTGCAAATCCTTGGAGACAGTACACAGTAAAATATCCAGTGATAATTCAACTGTGCCAGTGTACATATGAGCCTAATCTGGCCGGAGCAGGCTCATATGTACACTGCTAGAGTTGAATCAACACTGTTAGAGTTGAATTAACACTGGATATTTTGCTGTGGATTTACTGCATACAGCACTGCAGCTCTCACATACATAACCAACACACATATTGTTTCCAGTGAGTGGGTCTCTCTCTCTCTCTCTCTCTCTCTCCCTCACACACACACACACACACACACACACACACACACACACACATGTGCATGTGTTCCATGCCCTTTTGAAGAGGTATAGGGAGCAGAGGCGGTGGTATAGTACATGGCTATTACATAGATATAACATCCAAACGTGTGATTCATATCACACATAACGTAACATATGGTATGTTAATACACGCGTACCTCTGTCTTCACACCCCCGGCGCGTGTCTGAAGGCCCCTTGGGGGCTTTCTCTCAGGGTTCTGCCAGAGATGCAGCCTAGAGGCATGGTCTTCCTTCATCCCCTGACACCCTTTCATTTGTCTTTGGTGAAGATGAAGAGGCTGCACGCAAACCCCTTCGATGATGGCGGCCTACTTTCCTGATTATTTTGTTCTTAAACCTGCCATGCATCGTCTTCTCCGTTTTCCTCTGCCAGGCGCGTAATAAACCGTCGCCATGGCTACAGTATGTCTGTTGAGTAAGGTGGTTGGTAAACTTCCCAGCAAAGTTATTTGAGGGTATTCTTCCTGGGTGAAGTTGCCAGCCGCCCCATATAGTGTGCATTGATGCACACACACACACACACACACACACACACACACACACACACACACACACACTCGATTTGTTTTTCTTTTCATTTTTTTCTACCCCAATGAATAAAGGGTTCCGCCTCCCTTAGCACGGTTATGCCACTCACACCATGCTGATGGATATGCACTCCTCGGAAATACTTATCTGAAAAACTACTGCCCTTTTTTTTTTTGTTGCAAAAAACACGAGAACTTGGGTGGCCAGCAATAGCTGGACCTTCACATACAACTGACCGGACTTCAAGTTATCAGTTTCAATGCTATTATGGCAATTCTCATCTAATCTCCTCAGATGCAGGCCACGGGATACTGCGGAAGAAATGGTGCCAGTTTTAACTAGAGGCATTTTTCTTTTTGATGGCAGGTACCACTCGAGTGGAGTCCATGCTGGCTTAAACCCACCCTCTTCCTGGTGGAACAATGTCAGTTGTGCCTTGCTGTTGTGAACTCCTGGTTATAGTCAGCTAATTACATGGCCCAGGTTTGAACATGAATGAACAGAAAACAAAACAAATCTGTGCTCACATTCATTTTTAATGTTTTTGACCCCATGCACCTGTGCATAATACAAATGAGAGGGGCTTTTTGTTGAAGCTTCATGTAAGGTGAAAGGGGGGGTCATTGTTTTTTTGGCCCAAATCAAATCCGAATTTCAGATATTTGGGGATGATCAAAAGCAGCCCCTGTTCCTCTCATCGCTCTAGAGATACAGGACCTCAGAGTCAGGAGTCAGTTTGACAAGCAGAAGATGAACCGGTTTATATAACCCTGCAGTCTATCCTGCTACTCAGAGTGTGGCAAGGAAAGCTATCTGTATTGTACAGAGGTTACGCAATATTTAGTGTATCCAGTGACATGAGGAGTGAGCGGAATTTGAATGAGGTTTTTGGACTCAGGAATTTGAATGAGGTTTTTGGACTCACGAAGGGTTCGCGTTTTAACAACTGGAAATCACACTTTCAAGTGTCTGGATAGGATGAATTGCTCTATATAGTCATCCATACCCCATATGGACATGTGCCCGTAAAAACAGCGATCAGCTGATGTCATTTCAGATCATCTGATCCACACGAGGAGCTTCATTTCCACAATGACAGTGCAAACAGATTTGCATGCACAGACAAAAACTGTATGCACACAGTGTCATGGACACTTACACACATACACACACACACACACACACACACACACACACACACAAACACAGACATGTATGTGCACACCGCATAAATGTATGTACATAGATACCCTTAACCAACAACCACAGATAGCCTGACTAATTACATTACACCCTAATCCTTTTTTTCAATAATAGACGCAGTAAAACATTACCATAATATTCTTTAGGTGATTTTTAATCTCACGTTTCTGAACATAACAACAGTGTTGCCTTAATCTCTAAAATTATTTTCCCTCAGAGAGCCTGTCCTTTCTGCATTGGCTGCTGAGCCTGGCTAGGTTTCCATAGCAACACGTTTCCATGGAAACTAGGTGACAGTTCAAGCTTCGGGGGAAAAATGAGTCATTCACCCCATAAACAGATTTGGAGAAGCAGCAATTTATTGGAAATTATTACTGTGCGCTTTTGTTTACATAAATAAGGGGAAATGCCCCTGATATTTAGGACATTTTGCTCGTGTTGTGGAGCTGATGATTTATATATATAGGCTGATTTTATTGTGCTCTCTGTACATTGTGAACATTCCTTTTGGACTTTTACTTAGCATACAGTGTTTAAGGAGGGTACCAGTTCTAGTTAATAAATATAGGCCAGCTAGGGGGGGGGGGGGGGGTGTTCTCTTCTAATATCCCTCATGACGGTCCTTTCTCCATACAAGCGGCCAGCCATGATACATGTTCCTCTTGTGTTGCTTCTATGTCTGTACTGTGCAGTTACACTAATATATTCCAGCTGTTTTGTGTCATTGGTGAAACATTCGGTGTTTGTCATTAGGAATTTGTAAAATGAATTGAATGGACTTATGTCTGCTATTGTTCGTCATTCACTTGTACAAACACAGTATTAGCAAAACTGGACTGGACCAGCCCAAGTTCTATGGTCTGTAATCTGACCTCATTTGAGAACAACAGATATTTAAGTTATAGTGATTTTCCACAGTTTATCTGTTGTTTTCATCTCTTGAAACCTTTCATTTCAATTCCTTTGGGTATGTGTAACCTAGAGCAATGAGAAAATTTGAAACATTTCTGATGCTAATTAATTCAGTGCCTTATTAAAAGAGGGAAAATTAGCCTGTGATTTAAATGCTGCCATTGGAGAGAAAATGACAGAAACGAATTTATCTGAAAAGCTACTGCTCCCAAAAAGGTTTCTGATTTATTTCATCCACGTGGTGGTCAACACTTTGACTTTATTGCGGTCTTCATTCAGTCCTTAAAAAGAGAAACCGCCTCTGTCATCTTCGGGGAGGAGGAAAAAGTGGAGGAAGGATATGAACGCCGCTGTCACTGAATGTACATATCAGTACCTGCGGTTGTCATTCAGGCATTTCTGACCGAAATATCACAGTAACTCAGAAGGTTCAAATCAGTACCTGCAGTTTTAATCTGTAAATTAAATTATTGTAGATTGTCTCGGCAGAGCACTGTATATTTTCTGTCATAGTATAGGACTCATATACATGTACTACCATACGACAGAACATACTACATTGTGGGGAAAAGATCAAGCAGCTATAAAGCTGCAGTACCTTTTAAAATGTACAGATTTTTCTTTTTGCAGTTACATGGTTACTAACATGGTTATTACTCAGATTCTTCTGTGTTTGCAGAGCCATTATTCAGGGCCAGATTTGCAGTGTGGGGACTTTTGTCTGTATTTTATGCCCAGGCCTTTATGTGTTATCCTGGGTGCATCCATGCCCCCCCACCTTGACATTGCTAACAAAAATAAATAAATAAATAAAAAACGCACTAAAATTAAATTGAGGAGTATGACCTTGTTTCTCATCTTATAAAAAGTCACCATGTAAGAATCTGCAATGGGATCAATAGTAATTTTCTGTGCCTTTCAAACAGTAAATATAGTGCTGTTAAAATCACAGCAGTAGACTCTGTGAGTCAAATGCAGTACAGAGTAGAAGTGGTAATATCATGTAGGAAAGTCAACAAGCAATTTGTTTGGTACTGTAAGAGTTGTGGTACTCCATAATACAGTCATAGGATAATACAGAGTCCATAATACAGTAAAAAAAAACACATAAGGTACCTGTTACTAGTAATTTACTATATCTTACATAAAGCCATTTTTAATGGTGTGCAATTGATAAATTCAGGTATGTGGGACTAAAGCACCTCATTAGATGTGGGAATGTTGCTATGGTTGCTGGAACCTATGGTTGAAATGCAGGCGTGCGTTTCCAAAGCGCTAGTTCCTGACAGATCGCATGCTCACATTGGTGGTATCGCTTTGAGCAGGTGACGGGACGCCCCCGCCAAGGACCGAAGGCGGTTCTCAGCGTGTTCCTTACACTTTGCTTTTGGCAAGAGACATCGCTGTACAAATCACCCAATCTGTTTTGATTTTTGTAAGAGGCCAGATTGCGGACTCCAAATTCTTAATTATGAAAAATAAGAACCTGGGGCATGTCTGATTACCCCGAGACTGATAACACTTTTCTGCTTTCCAAGCTGGTGTCCGTGTCAGTCTCGTCAGGCATAAGGACATCTCAGAGAAGAGATTAGCTACACCTGCTTCCCCACCTGACAATGTATGGCCCCCTTTAAACTCAGTGGAACTGCTGTCGTGTTGTACTTAACTTTGTGAATCACATTTAAGCCAGTGGTCCCTTTTTATTCACATTTAGGAACCGTATCCCATGATTGTCTGTTTTAAATATCAGTCAAAAATATCAAGAAAGATTTTTAAAAATGCAATTGTTTGAGATGCTTATTATACTTGGTGCAAACATTTGAACCTGGCGTAATGTAAATACATTCTGACCAAAAGTCCATTCATCCCATCCAGGTTCATCATTTACCTACAGACTACAGTCCATCCAGGTTCATCATTTACCTACAGACTACAGTCCATCCAGGTTCATCATTAACTACAGACTACAGCCCATCCAGGTTCATCATTTACCTACAGACTACAGCCCATCCAGGTTCATCATTTACCTACAAACTATAGCCCATCCAGGTTCATCATTAACTACAGACTACAGCCCATCCAGGTTCATCATTTACCTACAGACTACAGCCCATCCAGGTTCATCATTTACCTACAGACTACAGCCCATCCAGGTTCATCATTAACTACAGACTACAGCCCATCCAGGTTCATCATTTACCTACAGACTACAGCCCATCCAGGTTTGTCATTTACCTACAAACTACAACGTATCCAGCAGTGCATCAAGTCTCTCCTTGAACAACCCCAAGGGTGTCTGGATCTACTACATGACCGTGGGGGGCAGTTGCAGGATTAACAACTCTCTGTGTAAAAAATACTTCCCGATATTAGAGCAAAATTTACCTTTAACTAATTTCCACCAATGCCACCTTGTTCTCCTGAGAAAACTCCACCTGAACAATATCTTATTGTTCACTTTGTTAATTCATTTTTCTAATTAAAAAGTGCAATCAAGTTCCCCCAAAGTCTCATTTTTACTAACTCCTGAGTATGTCCTTAAATTTCATTCCAGGAACACATTTAGTTGCTCTTCTTTGTACTTGTTCAAGAGCTTCCAGATGTTTCTTATAATGTTGTGCCCAGAACTGCACAGAGTACATTAAATGTGGTCTGATAAAGGCATTGCATAACATCAGTATATTCTCCTTTAATGTTCTATTTAAAAAAGAAAAAAACATGCATTACCCACATGTTTAACTTCGCTATATTGAATGTCATTTGAATGTCAGTAGTCTCTACCTACTTTAGGATTATGGCTAAATCTATTTGGATTACTTTAGTAGATTTAAAGCAGTGTACTAAACCCCCAAGTTTTTATCATCTGTAAATTCAATGAGGGCAGTAGACATAGCTGGCTTCCAGGCAAGTCCATTAAGGTAGTACACAAGCTATAACTTAAGGGATGTGGCACAGAGGTGACATCAGAAGCACAATATTGCTGGTGGGTTCAGTGAATATCAAGCAATGCAAGCTATGTAAAGAATATTAGCTGGTAATATACACTGCCTGGCCAAAAAAAAAGTCGCTGTTGCACCCGTCATGCATAGTGCCCACTGTACAAGCCTCTGGAGGCAATGTTATGATCTGGGGTTGCTTCAATTGGTCAGGTCTAGGCTCAGCAATGTTATGCAGCAATAAAATGAAGTCAGCTGAGTACCTGAATATACTGAATGACCAGGTTATCCCATCAATGGGCATATTCCAGGACGACAATGCCAAGATTCATCGGCCTAAAATTGTGAAAGAGTGGTTCAGGGAGCATGAGGAATCATTTTCACACATGAATTGGCCACCAGAGTCCTGACCTTAACCCCATTGAAAGTCTTTGGGATGTGCTTCAGAAGACTTTACGGAGTGGTTCGACTCTCCCGTCGTCAATACAAGATCTCGGCCAAAAATGAATGCAACTCTGGATGGAAATAAATGTTGTGACGTTGCATAAAACAATGCCACGTTGCCGAAACAATGCCACAACGTAATCAAAGCTAAAGGCGGTCCAACAAAATATTAGAGTGTGCAACTTTTTTTTTGGCCAGGCATTGTATGTCGATGTAATAAATATACCTTTATATACATTCCCAAGTTAAAGTGCTGTTGAGTTCAAAACCATGTGGTTTAACAATTGTATATGACTGGATAATATATAAGTAGGTGTTATATACTCTAAGTTACAGTTTTAATTAAATTGCACAAACATGTAATGTGTATAAAAATTTAATCATAGGGGTTATACATATACCATGACATGATCTAACTGTATGTGTTATTATTTTTTTCAAACCAGCTTATTAAATGATTAGACTTGCATATACAGTGAAGCTTAAATAAGAAAAAAAAGTACTGAAAGATACTCTGATAACAACATGGACAGTTTCCATTGCAATTTTCTGATCTGAATTATTTTGTGTGGCACTTCTCCAGTGGGGGAAATTGTAAGTTTTCCTGGATTCGGCTTCTTGCTAAATGAATAATGTGTTGTTGTTTCCAATGGCCAGCATGACTGGGCAGAGGCTGCACGGGCCCTGGCGATGCTTACTGTGACTTGGCTCTCTGCCATCTCAGTTGCCTGGAGCTCCACTGGGTGAACTCCCCCTTCCCCATACAGCATCCACCAGCCTGGTAACAAAGCTCAGCCACTGGGTGAACTCCCCCTTCCCCATACAGCATCCACCAGCCTGGTAACAAAGCTCAGCTAAGCTTCTCTGCTAAATAGCCGCCTGACTTCACATTGTTGCCCCAGATTCTCCTTCTCCTCAAAACAAAACCGTACACAAACACACACGCACACACTCTCTCTCTCTCTCTCTCTCTCTCTCTCTCTCTCACACACACACACACACACACACACACACACACACACACACACACACACACACACACACACACACACACACACACACGCACACACTCTCTCTCTCTCTCTCTCTCTCTCTCTTTCTCTCTCTCTCTCTCTCTCTCTCTCTCTCTCTCTCTCTCTCTCTCTCTCTCACACACACACACACACACACACACACACACACACACACATATACACACAAAAACACAAGCACAGTCAAATGAATGTGCACAAACACGAACACACACACACACACGCACACGTGTACACACAGATACACACATGCACACCCTACTCCCCCACCCTGTTGAATCCCCACCACATATCTTTGCCCAGAACGTGAGTTGCCGATAGCCCCGCGAGCCACTGCAATAAAAATAAAAATAGCATTTGGATGAGGGCAATAATTCAGGAGCACTTAATCCCAGTGAGGGGCGTACGTTTATTGGAACGGAAGTGACATTTTAAGGTTAGCGAGGTCCCTGAGAATAAGACTGAGTTTACAGTACGTCTGATCTGTGGTAATTATTCTGAGAATATTAGACTGACAGTAGGGGGGTGCTTCTCTTCCAGTTCAGATGTACCCCTGTCTAGATTTGTGAATCTCACATTATCATCAGTTTGATTATGTGTTGAATAAATGGCCCTGGCCATTTTTAAATCCTATCAGACGTTGCTGCTTGGATCAGAAAAATGTTTAAATACAGTATAATAATCTTTTGTGAGATGCACGCCATACATTTTAACTCTTGGCTTTCATTCTTACTCCCAAGGACTGCCGTTAGGTTGTCATTGGATATTGACTATTGACAATTAAAACTCTGTTTTATTATTTATATGCATTATTTGGGGCTTAAAATTTTTTTAACGTTATAATTTTTCTTGTCATTTTCTTCAACATGCTAATATTCAGTTTAGATGACGTTTTGAAGAAAATCGATTTTTCAGTCGGAGCTTTTAAATATGTAACAACAGGTTATCTGGTGTTGTATTCTGGTGGCAGTGTGATCATGCTGCCAGAACAGCAGTCAGTACTCCTCTCATAGGTATAATACTACTATACTGTTAGCAACAAATGATTCAGATGTTGATTACAACATCCACACTGTCAAATATGACACTGAATGAATGGATGCATCTCCCTCTGTGGCCATGGAAACATCGTAGAATTCTGAATCAGTGTATATGGCATCATACCCCTCGCTTGGAAGAATCATAATTCTCATGAAATATGACTGCCTGGCTCCATTGTGCGTTCAACCTTTACTCCCAATCAGTGCAACCCATCTAATAATTCAGTCTGTATGACTCAACACTATGGGCGCATGACTCAACACTATGGGCGCATTGAGAGGAAAATGTTATTTTTCTCTCTTTAAGGTCAGTTGAAATCACTGTGCTAATCTACAGTTGATAGGAAGGACACCATACTCTACATAATGACTGTGGGTTCTGAACCAGGTAGGCTAACGTTGGCCTGCACCCACTTATTAAAATAAAAAAAACATGAACAGAGTAAAGAATAAATGAAGCAGATGACTTATAAAAGCAAAAATAAAGGTAAAAAGTGATCGATTTTAGATTGTGAGACAGGGCATGAGACAGGGCATGATCTTTGGTAGCATGCATGGCAGATTTCCGCACGTAGGTTCTGTCCCTTGCGTTTTAGGTTTCATTTCAATATTAGAATTTTTTGAAAGATACTTTTTTCATTTGTTTTTCATTTGTTTTTGTTTTAACATGCTCAAGCCTTTGGGGCGGAGCAGAAGCCGGCACAGTCCCTTTAGAGGCGCTGTGGTCCTCTGCGCCGACTCCACCTCCCGTTTGGATAAGCAAGCGGAGGCCTTCGTACTCACCGAAGGTGCGCCCGCACGCGTGGGCTGTCATCGGGAAGCTGCTGCCTCCGTGTACACAGGTGATGAAGACACTCGTTTACAGCCAGGAGAGCAGACTCCATGTAGAGCAGGGGTCCTCCATCTTATCCAGAAAGGGCCGGTGTGGGTGCGGGCTTTTGTTCAAACCTAGCAGTAACACACCTGATTCTAATAATCAAGGTCCTTGGCAAAGACTCTTTTGGGTGATTCGCAGGTATGTAACTGCTTGGTTGGAACAAAAGCCTGCACCCACACCGGCCCTTTCTGGATAAGATTGAGGACCCCTGATCTAGGGCAAAGAGGAGAGGATGTTATAGCCTATTAGTGATCCTAACACTCGAAACTCCCTGTTTTCCCTCCCTGCCTTTTTCAAAATCTTTCCTGTGTTACACATGCTGTACCCATCAGGCCAGCCCCACTGATTTTGATTAGTTACCCTTTTCCATGGTGCCATTTGTCGAGAGGGAATTCATTCGAGAGGGTAGTACAATCGTACGTGGGACAGAATGGTTGTGTGATATTAAAAATGAGTGGGAATCGTGTTAGTAGTAATCCTGGGATTTTAATCCCAGGCAGTAGGTTGTCATGATTTAGAACTATGGATGCATGTGTGTGTGCGCGTGTGTGTGTGTGTGTGTGTGTGTGTGTGTGTGTGTGTGAGAGAGAGAGGGGGGGGAATCCACATTTAAAAAAGCCTGTTAGTTCATTTGAATGGCAAACATCCACATGGTTCTGCATCCAAAATAGAACACTAATCTATTGGACAGTCTCTTGAAATAGGACATTGTCTAGGATTAAACCAATTGGCGGCAGCTCAGAGAAAGGGCTATGGTATATGCAGACTTGTGTAACACGTTGGTCTAGGAGCCAAGGCAGGATACTCGTAAAAATTAAGTGTTGTACCCACAATTATGTTCTGCCAGCTGACTCTCCCCTCTAAGAAATCACATTTCAAAGCTTTGTGATGCATAACATATATGTAATGGTGTGCATTACTAAATTACCTGTAGTACATTCGTACGTGGGACAGAATAGTTGTGTGATATTAAAAATGAGTGGGAATCGTGTTTTCCCAAGAGGGGGAAAGAGAGAGGGGGTTCTTTCCTTCTTTGCTTTCCCCTCTTTTATGTTCTTTACAGCCATATGTGATGCATGTCCAAAGGATTCATTAACAGGCTACAAGTGCATTTTTAAATTCCCATATATCTACAAATAGCTACAAAATGCAGAATGCAGATGTAACCTTTTCCTTCATAAACAGTTTGGTGAGTTTAATTTGGTTATGACTGAATTCCAAAAATTTTGTTAGTGAAGGAATGATAGTTTCATTGCAAGTTGACAGTAAGAAAGAAGATTAATTGAATGCAGCAGCCAGCATTTCTGGGCTTTGCCTGAAAAGCCTACCCTCTCCAATTTAATCGAGCGCCTTGCATCCTGAAGGTGTTTGGGAAGTGGACGGCTCCTGAAATGAACAAGCCCATTCATTGCTCTTCGATTAAAACCCACAGCAGTCGCTATAGAGACCCACTGATAGCCCACGATGCAGAGTACATTAAGCTTTTAAGCAGCTGATAATCATTGCTAATCATGATAATCATTTCAAATCAATACTTTAGCTGGGAACATGTTTGCACTTTTGCAGGCGTTCTTGCTTTGTGAGATTATGCATGGGTTCACAAGTGTGCTGAACAAGTATTGGGGTTAGAGCTTAAGGTGGCCTTTCCTTTTTAACTGTGCAATTTCAGTGAGACTTAACACCAATGCACTCCAGGTAGCTCTGACCATCTGTATTGGTGGCCCTTGTGCGTTTGGGTCGAATGTAATTGCCACATAAGAGGCAGAGGTAGTTCCCCAGCCCTGGGCTCTTCTCTAGCTGACTACAGTAATTTAAACAAATGGGCTTGTCAAAGTGAGTCATTCAGATTAGAAGGGACTGCCGCGCCGCTTCAGAAGAGCTCTTGGATTGAGGCAGGCATTTAGTGGTTTATTTAACAGTGTTCTGCCGGGTCAATTGCACACAGATTGCAGAGGCAGCCTCGTGCTCTCAGCACTCTATACTATAAAGGACAGGTTAGGAGAAAACCTGTCTTTGACAGGTTCTTTGAAAAGCCTGTCCTTTGACATAATTATTGAGATGGATATTATGTAGTTCTCACAGGGATGCTATGACAGGGGAATAATCCTGTCCTAACATCCCCATGAGAATTACATGATAACTGTTTTCATAACCATGCATAAGCATTCTCTCCCATTTATGTCATAGTTTGGTTTATGGTTTGGGTGAATCTTTCTTTCATGTTCATGTACAAACCCCAATTCCAAGTTGGGTGTAACGTCCCGTTCCCTTCCTGTCCTTTTCCGTGTTTTCCCCTGTTCCTTCCGTGTCATGTTGGATTCTCCTGTCCATGTTTTCCCCTTTGCTACAGGCTGGGCGTTTCCCCTCTGTTTTGTTTCTATCGGCTTTCCACTTTGGTTTCCACCTATCTCTTTCCCCCATTCATGACATTCATTCGGCACCTGTTTGTTTCAATCACTCTCAGTTACATTCCTCACCTGTTCGGCATTTAGTTTCAATCTCACCTTCCTACTTAAACCCCCGTCTGGCTGCTAGTCGGCGCCAGTTCGTTAAACTACCTTGTGTGTTTCATGGTCTTCAGGTTTCTAGTCACGTTTACTGTTTGCTTGGTTACGGGTTTAATACCTGTTCAGCTTCCAGTTCTCCTACCCTCCAGTTGGTAGCTATCTAGCCCTAACAATTTGCTGTTTGTGTGTTTCTAACCTGTCTCCCTCGAATTACCAGCTGTTCCTGCACCTACCAGTCTGTAGCTGTTAGTCTGCGTGTGTGTGTGTGTTGCGGTGCCCTCTCCTCCAGCTCGTAGTGCGTCCGCTGTTGGGTTTCTGCCTAGCTATCCTGCAGTGGTTCCTGTCCGGCCGTAGTGGATCCCTTCGCTGCGGTTACGGTCCCAGGTTCCTCGGCAAACCAGCTACCATCAACCAGCCGCAGCTGAGCTCCGCCACACAGCTCTACCCTACCGGGCTCAACCGCTCACCTACCTCTGTACCCAACCCAGTACCTGTTGGACCTCCCGGTCCAGTTCCTGTCCTGTTCCGGTGCTAAGTGCACCTCCAGTCCAAAGTCCAGTTCCGGCTTGGAACAACCCCATTGTTCCTGCTATCCAGTTCCAGTTGGACCTCCCGGTCCAGTTCCAGTCCAGTTCCGGTGTTAAGTACACCTCCAGTGAAAAGTCCAGTTCCGGTTTGGAACAACCCCGTTGTTCCTGCATTCCAGTTCCAGTTGGACCTCCCGGTCCAGTTCCAGTCCAGTTCCGGTGTTTCGTGCACCTCCTGTTAAAGTCCAGTTCCGGTTTGGAGCAAACCTGCCGATTCCGGGATCCAGTTCCTGAGTGGACCTCCGGTCCAGTACAGTCCAGTTCCGGCTTGGAACCCGCCACCTGCACTCAAGTCCAGCTCCGGCTTGGAGCAGTTCGTATCAACTCTCTCACCCTGTGTACATACTGTGTTTCCTTTCTGTACAGCTTTGGGACTACCCCAAAGCTTATAATAAAGACCCCTTGCTGATAATCTGTCTCCTGGTCGTTGCACTTGGGTCCAGCCCGTATTCGGTTCGTAACATTGGGACAGTAAATAAAATGCACATGAAAGCAGAAAGCAGTGATTTGTAAATGATCTTTTGCATATATTTAAATGAAAACAGAACAAAGGAAAGATATTTAATGTTTTACCTTATCAACTTTATTGATTTTTGTAAATAGACGCTAATTCCAAATTTGATGCCGACAACACGTTCCAAACAACGTGGGACAGGGGCAAAAATAAAGACTGGGAAGTTAAAAAAACACCTGTTTGGAACATTCCACTGGTAAACAGGTGATGCTATCTTGACTGGGTATAAAAGGATATCAAAAGACTCTTGATATCTTATTTTCAGGTGCTATTACAAGCAGTAGTATAACCTCTCTGCATTTGAATGGATCACTATGGGAATTGAGGGGTGGGACTAGATTAAGCTGTAAATTACATGGGAATAGTATGGAACCCATGGTTGGCTAAATGGCTGAAGTCATCAAGGGTCTGAGGTATCAAACGAGCCCCAAACCAACAGTAGATATGGATGGATCACTTTAAGGGTTGTTTCTCCTGGCTTCCATAGAGTTCAGTAAGAAAATGAAACCTATATTCATTTAAATATACAGTATGTAAAAGCTAATTTACAAATCACTGTTTTATGCTTTTATGTGCATTTTAGGGGCGGCAGTGTAGTATAATGGTTAAGGAACTGGCCTTGTAACTGAAAGGTTGCAGGTTCAATTCCCAGGTAGGACATGGCCGTTGTACCCTTGAGCAAGGTACTTAACTTATATCCAGCTATATAAATGGATACTATGTAAAACATGATTAAAAAAAAAGTTGTGTAAGTCACTCTGGATAAGAGCGTCTGCTAAATGCCTGTAATGTCATTTTACATACTGTCCCAACTTTTTTAGAACTGGGGTTTGTATGAAGGAGAATGTGTACAAAGAGGAGATTTAAAAAAACAAAAAAAAACATGTATTGGCACTTAAAAATTTCACATGTGAAAGTACCACAATGAAGAATCTCGGTTGTTGGGACGACTTATCCATCCTCTCTGCCAGCAAATATCACTGTAAAGATGACAGTTGAGGCAAGTCATGTTGACAGTTGGGTCACATTAATTAAAGTCTAACACATTTAGCAGATAATGCACCAGTTTGATGAATGTGTTTCTGGTTAATTGGATAACCGTGAACATAGTTGGTCTCGGAGACACCACCTGCGTTTCAAAAAAGAGATTGCATTAAAAAATAAATAACCACTATTAATAATTGGCCCTGTTCAAGTCACGATAAATGTATTTCATTCCCAGGCTGTACAAAAAGCTTCTTTTTTTTAGTAACCATTAAAATCAAGTTCAGTTTTCCTTAATTAAAATATGAATCACTGCAGCTCTTGTGTCTTGTGTTGGCATATTAGCATATGCGATCTCCTGAAAAAACCTTTAGCATCTGTCTTGACTGCTTTTGTGTTATTATGTAACTAAGTACTGGGGTACTTCTCTGTGACAGGACAACAACACAACCAAGCCGATTCTAGTCGAGGATCAGGAGACGTCTAAAAGCTGTACATACGTTATATTTTCGGCTCATGGTCACCCCAATCCGTGTCCCAGGGGTACCGGGATATCCGTGAAACACACTGGCCCAATTCCGTGCTCTCCAACTGCTGGCATACTTTCCAGTGTCCATAATAAAGAGGTGAAACGCTGCTAAAAGCTATATCAGGACTCGCAGTGTTTATACAATGCCTGTGCTCCAAAGGAATGAAAGGTTGTTATTGTCCTGATACGGCATAACGTTCTGACAACATAGCTGGAGCATTGCCTTGGATCACTGGGACTCTCGCTGTATGACCAAAGAAACTGATCATAACCAAAAGGTTTTGTTTTTTCCTCATCTTTAGCCAAGCCCCAGATGATGGGTTGAATAGCGGCATGAGTCAGCAGGTTTTAACTTTAGTCTGTCCTCGTTGGTTTCGGGTGGTGAAAATCTGGAGATGTAAACTTCCAGAGCGCTCAGCATTTTTTTTTTGTTTTTGTTCATTTCCCCAGAATGCAGCAATAAAGCGCTTATTATTGCCCGGACGTGGGCAGCCGCATGGGGACACGGGGTGTGATGTTGTTTTGGTTTATGGGCGGAGACAGGAGGGGGAGCAGCGAAACCGCCGTTCTCACTGTAGGCTTGGAGAGTAGTTCATTAATTAAAACAATCTGCCGTGACAGGTCCCTATGGAACTACACAAAGGGATGAAAAGAAAGGTTATCTCAGATGAAGAGGAGAAAATGTGTTCAATTGTGTTCAAAGATCTGTAGCTCTGTGGGTGGGCGGTTTGGGGGTGTAGTGGAACCTGGAGATGGGAATCAGCGTGTGTGTGTGTGTGTGTGTGTGTGTGTGTGTGTGTGTGTTTGTGTGTGTGTGTGTGTGTGTGTGTGTGTGTGTGTGTGTGTGTGTGTGTGTGTGTGTGTGTGTGTGTGTGTGTGTGGAAACTAAATCAGGAGATGGTAATCATAAAATGGAGGTATGTTAGGTAGTAGAAGGTCCTGCCACAAGCACGTGCATCCATGAGGGGAACATTTGCGAAATGGTCGTGCTGGGACTTACCTAGCATTTCTTTACGACCGCTCGCAGACACATACAGTAGATACTGAAAGTAAATCAACTGTGAACGCTGATAGAATGGACCTGAGAGACCAGCTAGCAGTTCACTGCTAATTAACACAGAGCATGTTCTGTAGCCCACTTATGAAGATTGGCTCCTCCCAGGCCTGTTGAGGTAAAGTGGTTTGCTGCAGGTTGCACGGTAATAGAACTGGAGCGACTCCAAAGAGATAAAAAACCACTGCAGTCCCCTCTTCTGCAATGGTGGGACTCTGAGAGAAATACAGGACAGACCTGCATTTGAGTGGTGGGGAGGATTATGCTTTTGATGGATTATGATGGGTGTGATGATGATGATGATAAGTACGATTACGAGGATGATCTTTTTCTTATTTTTTAGTTCTGTTTATGATTAGATGATTAGAATAAGAAGTTGTTGATAATCAAGGAGCACCGTCATCATCATAATCATCATCTTCATCAAAATTATCTTAATGATAATAATAACAATAACAATAATAATAATAATAATAATAATAATAATAATAACTAGTTTGTAGAAGAATGGCACTCAGAGAGATGCCTACACCCACACATGACCCACACTCCTCCCTGTGCGTTCAAAAGGTGTAACGTATATTCCTCCACATCGATTTCATTAGACATTGGACATTGGTGGAAATTAATACAAATTCAAATACTGATTTGAAATATTAGAGAATTCAGGTCCTTAGCCACCTGTCAACCTATGTGCAAAATTTCATCCAACTCAGATTAGAACTGTAGGCATTAAGGCTGTTACAGACAGACAGACAGACAGACACATGGACCGGAGTGATTAGAATACCGCCGTTGCAGTGCTATGCGTACATGGGAGTAATAATAATAATAATAATAACACTCAACTTGTGTGTGTGTTGGGGGAGCACTGTGACCTAGATAAAATATTTTTTGCATTTTAAAGTTTTATCTCCATGGTAACCTCAAATATGAACCAGCATGGTAGATGCGGAATTCTAGATCTTGCGAGCCTGCGCCTCTGAAACAAACAACAAGCAAACAAGCCAGAAAAGCCAGCAACAATAATGTGAGGTATAATATGAAGAACTCTCACGGTTTTCCCCTTTGCGTGGGAAGTGTATCTGTCCGTCTCAACTTTTCTCTTTTCATCAGAAATGTCAAAAAACAGAACTGTCCTGCTATAACGGCGCAGTACAGTGGCAGCCTATAATCACAATTCTGCCACTGCTGCATTTGCGTCTCATGCTTTAGTGAATTCTGTCCGTTATTTCAATTAGCACGACTATTACTACAACTCAGAGGGGACTCTACGCAACGGGAACAGGATTAGGGTTTCGATTTTTGGGTTTAGAGTTGGCTGGATTTTTGGGTAACGGTTAGGGTTGGGTCTGTGGCTAGGAGCTGGGGCGGGGATAATGAGATAACGTGCACTCACATAAACCCCAAACACGTATTACACGGCAGTTATTACATGGATTTTGCTATGTAATCAGATTGTAATTGCACTCCTGTACACTCAAAGTAGGACTGCCAATCATTGCAAATACTCTATTATTTGCCAGCAATGTGTAGGCTACCTGTCATTCTGGATTAGATTATTTTTAGCTGTCTAAAAGGAGGCGTGATGAGATGAATGGCCTCAGCACAAGACTGGTACAGGGCATGGTTTCCAGTATTGACCTAATTCGGGCCAGAAACAGGAGTTCAGGAATGGTAAGATGTTGAGTGCTGAACGCTGCAGTACACAGCTCTACAAAGGGCTTTTTTGTCGATTGTTTTCATCAGAATTGCACATATTTGCATATTATTGACTTGTATGTTAAGGATATAAGGTTGGAGACAGATAATGTGTGACAAAAGATTAAAAGCACACATATTATGCATATACTGTATACAGGTACAACCACGTCCACAAACACAGACACATGCACACACGCACACACGCACACACACACACACACACACACAGGTAACTACAAAACACATCTCTCTCTCTCTCTCTCTCTCTCTCTGTTTGTTTGTCTGTCTCAGTCTCTCTGTCTGTCCTCCTCCTCCCCCATCTCCCTCCCTCTCACACCCCCTCTCCTCTGGCAGGAGTACAGCCGGCTGAGGGGGGCCGGCTCTTTGATGTTTTATTTAGAGGTGTGGGTGTTGGTGGCCCCCTCCTGCTGGCAGTCAGCAGCCCCTCTCCTGCTAATCCACGCTGCCAGTTCAAAGCGTAGAGCTGTTGCAGCCCTGTTTTCTCTGACCTGCAGTGCCCAGCGCTCAAGAGTCACAGTGAATGCACTGGGAAGTCTTATCACTGCTAACCCTAACCCTAACCCTAATCAAGATAATGCCCCACTTTAATTGGAGCAGCTTCTGAAGCGTGCTTGCGGACATTGAACTTAAAACTCTTTGACTCGAACACATCCAGCCGTCACCAGGTGGAGGAGATGTCCTCTACCCGTCTGCTCAAAATAACAGAGATGGACAGGTGTAATGGCCCTATAGCACGTCCAGAGGAGGAGGCAATATATGTTGTCCAATCTGCTTTCCTGCTCAACAACGTTGACCTTCTGACCTCATAGACCCCTGGACAAGCTTTCTACAGTATGTCCAAGCTGGAGAAGGGAAATGGAGCCACAAACCTGTCATTCGCTGTGAAAAAGAAAACTGAAAAAAATGACCCTTGCGTCTCCCTTACGCCTCGCCCGAGGGACCCCACCTGAGACGACGCCTGCAGGCCCAAAATTGCCCTGAATTGCCGTGGCCCTCTGGGAAGATGAATTAAAGGTGGGGACAGTGAACTGGCACATTTTCCGAGAACATCTACAGAAGCAGGTTCCCTGATGCGGGTTTCATAGACTTCAACGGATTCTGTATTTACCTACTGTAGTTTTAAGGAGTGTAGCAGGATGGCAGGACTTATAGATATTATATGTGGGTTAATGGCTAATATATAGTTTTAAAATGTCATGCAGAATTAAGGATAGAATTAAAAGATCAACAGATCCTGAAATTAATTCCATTAGCACATGTGTGAATGAACAATTGCAAAATAAAATTATGACCCCACAGCAGAACTTATGGATTTAATTAAAAATGTATATCCATTACTTCCATTTATAGTATGATTGTGGTTGTTAGCACTAGATATTATCTAAGTGTCGTAATGTACAAAAATAAGGTCTGCTTTGAAGCCAATCTGTCATCTGAGTAGTGTTACTATAGCACATTCCCGATAGCACTGTCCTTGCTTTGCAGGCAGACCTGGTTAGATTGAAGGAAAGTGCAGAAACCGTCTCTTCTGCTCTACACGTGCAGAACATTCCTCGTGCAGATGGTGCATTCCCATACCGGGGCCCTGAAGGAGTAATGCACTGTGGGAGATGGAGTTAGATGCATACAAAGTAGGCCTTTACTCGACTGCCCATGGGGAAACAGAGCTACCTCGTTAAAAGGTTCCCCGGCCGAAGCTGTGACCTCACTTTCACTTAATTCGGCGAGGATACATGCTGTCTGCTGTCCACGTGCCGTGCTTGGGGCCTACGGCTGATGTGAAATGGAAAAGGAGCTGGTTTAAAATGTATGCCTTTTTCTCTTCTAGAGATGGAGAGATAGAGAGCGAAGAGAGAGAGAAGAGAAGCACGACAAAGAGAGAGAGAGAGAGAGAGAGAGAGAGAGAGAGAACTGACAAAGAGGACAGAAATAAATCACAAATAAATCCCTTTGCCTCCAGCACCTACCCTGCCTCCCACGCACTCATATAGAAAGACGCAGTATGTAAGACTTGCATGTTTTATTTTGGCGGGGGGTTGTGGATATTTTTCACTCTATCACTAAAAATTGTGCCAAACAGGGAGCAGAAGGCTCTGCCCGAACCCCTTCTTCAAGCCCTTGTGTCGCTGCGGTTGACTGGCCAAATTTTCCGGCCCATTCTTCTCTGTCAGGAGAGTTAAATGGGCTGTTAAATGCTATTTGAGCAAAGACCAGTGGACACAGAAAGAAGTCGTGAACTTAGGCGGTTAGGCTGGCAACAATTTAAGTGTGACAAATGTACACACACACATACACACACACACGCAAACACACATGCAAAATAACACACACTCACGTAGTCCCACATGCATGCAGGTACATGCACGCACTCACACACAAATGCACATCGCCTACGCGCACATAAATGTTTAAGCCATTTTCTCAGACCTCATCTTTTCCTCCCCCTATCTCACCCCCATGCCCCCCCCCCCGCATGCCCCCCCCCCACAGACTCTGAAAGCACTGCCCTAGCAGTCCAACAGAATCATCAGTGAAACACTCAGGGCAGAGTTGGACTGGCATATCTCTCACTCCTGCTGGCAGTAGAGGCTTGTCCATTCCCCCAGTGACCATTTCTAGTCCACGTGCCAGTCATTGGCGTGCAGGCCTGATGAAAGTTCTGCATGAATAATTCATAGGTGAAAAGAAGAGCAAAATATTATACACAGAGGATATAAATATCAGAACACTGAAAACATAAATACAGGCAGAGGGCGACTAATATGCTTCTCAGAAGCATGGAGCGTGCTTTCAGTGTGTGTCGGCCTTTCTCCCTGGCAGCTTCCCATCCTAAAATTCCAACCAATCCATCCAGTGCTACAGTTGTGAATACTGAGTTTAAAAATATGCGTCAATATGCAAAACGTGAGCCATGTAAATCACCCCGGAGCACTTTAAAAATGTTTACAGGCTTATGCATTGCAGTTATACTATCGATATCACAGAGGTAGCTTTTAAAAAAATACCCACATGGAGCAGTTGAGACATCTGAAGTCTAAGCTTTTAGGCTTCAGATAATAATTTGATCACCTGAGGGTCAGGCTTTTGAGAGCAGTGCAGGTGTGTAGCTAGCATGGATTCTGATTTTTAAACCAAATAGTTTTGTTGTAATGAAAAACCTAACTTTGTAATAAAATACCTAACTTTCTCTGTTTTTGTACATTTAAACATTTACCACCTTAAATTGGTTTTAATCTGGCTTGCCATCTGACTATAACTGTATCAAAATTAAAAGCTAGCTAGTTAGCTAGCAAGCTAACGCTTGTTTTGGTCTTCACTGACCTTTTCAGAGAAAAGATAATCTTAAAACAATTTAGGACCTTTCTGAACTACTGACTCCAGACTCCATAACAATATGTATAAATACAGAGGTACCACCATCAAAAGACCTGTTAAAAATGTCTCCTTTCGTACTTCTTAATGATTAAGAACCCAACTATAATGATATAGAGCGTGAAACTGGTGGACTGTGCTATTAAAAATGTATAAAGAAAGACGGGCCATAAAGTCAACATCAAAGTTGCCTTGCTTGCTTACTATCTATAGTCACGTGGCAACATTTTGTGAATACAAATTGTCAGTAGCCAGATTTTCAATGACAATTTCTTTTTTTTTGTCACATTTTTGCAATTCAAATGATCGTGTGAAATCTGAAGCTTGGAACCAGAAGATTGGACCATAGACATCAACTGAACACAGTTTTGGGGGCATGACCATCAAAGGAGTCACAATGTAGATGTTGAAACCATGTATCTTCATGTCTTTGTGAAAATACAAAGAGCACTGGAGGCATCTCTGCTGCCACAGTAAACATTGGTTGTGCTCAAATGTACTGCAAGGACAGATGCATTTATACTGGTGGAAAATTTTGTATTTAACCCTTTCCTGCATGAATTATTACAAAACAGAGCAATATTTTTTTCACATCAAACTCCGCATGTGTTTCACCCACCAAGGTCACAGAAATGTGCCCCAAATGGCCCCTTGAAAACATTGACCACACATATATAATGCATGATGTCCACTTCAGTGGACAGAAGGTTTTTCGTCTACAATACAAGAACTATGGTCATTTCTTGTTACAAATATAGCTAATTCTGCTCCTTGCATCTTCCCTAATAAGAATATATATTTTTAACATGCTCTTTTCTCTAGGAATGGAAGGTTTTCACAGCTACACCAGAGGGAGTTTGTATCTTTCCACCTCCACCTGCCATTTTGACCTATAAATAAAATGTAACAAGATGGAGCATATCATAATTTAGGCAAAGGTGCAAGGAATCTGCTCTGATATTTTTTCGAGATCACAAATGTTTTTGACTATGTTAAAATAGACTTTGAAAAGCCTGTCCGCTGTATGAAAAGGGCTAGAGGAAGTGACAGCAGAGTCATAGTCAGGTTTGGAACCCATGTCCCTTTGGTCATGCTATACCACAAGTTTGGAAAATGTAAGTATTTTACCAGGAGACCCCCCCACCCCCCCACCCCCCATATCCTGTTCTCTCGCTCCCTTTGTTGTCATTCATCGGCTTCCTACCATAACCAGTCTCAGCTGCTGGCAATGAGGCAATTAACCCAAAATGATATAATTAGTTGAGAAGAGCAATTAGCGTGCTCTGTGCTCAATTATCCCCACATGAATGCAAACATAATAATTTAAAGAATTCTGTCATTCTGAGAGTGGGATTCAATCAGAGACAAGTGAATAGGATCGCACGGTGCCACGCATGCCGCACCTCATTGCATGTGGATTCACAGTCAAATCGCACTCCGTCACGTCCCCCTTGCTCAACAGTCTGATACTAATAGTTGCCAAAAAAAAAAAGGAACACAAAAAGTCGGTGCTTTCAATTTCTTTCATTGGTGCAGTACTAACATTGTCAGGCGACTGCATTGGAGTTCACCCGTGCAACCGTGAGTTCCAGTTGGGTAGGGTTGCGGAAAAAAAAACGCGTAGAAGAATATCTGCCGTGTTACAAACCGAGGCTGCAAGGTATTACAACCTGGAGCACCTGATCAATGTGTTTTTCCTGGGGGACCTCTGGTTTCTGTGTACTGGCTCCTGCATTGTGCTAATTACCGAGAAGGCTCGCAGCTTCTGTCCTTGCGGGTGACTCAGAAGTGTTGGAGTTGTTCTTTGAGTGTGACCAGGGCTGTATCGCCATGCTGAACAGTGGGCTCTGACAGCCTGTCGCGAGGAAACTGTTTGTGACCGGAACTCAAGGAATGTTTCCAGTTTTCCCATCTGACACTGGTGCCAAAGTAAACGCTTTCTTCTTACGGTCTTCTATCATTGAAAGTGAAAATCGGGGTTCACGCCCCGGTCCTGCCAGATCCGAGCATGGCTGGTGCCCTGTGGGAGCGGCAATTGGCGGCTGCTTCCGGGTGGGAGGAGGGGATCGGAGAGAATCGCTGCGCACAGAAAGGCCCTGGGCGAGTTGGAATCACAGTCAGGAGCTCGAGGAGTCGCGCCCTGTAGAGGACGTGGCGCCCTCCTTCCTACTATCGGCTGACAGGGTTGTATAGTAGTGGTTCTCTAGCGATTGCTACACGGGGGGAATTGAATTAGGATATGGGTTCAATTGGCTACTAAATTGGGAGAAAAATGGGAAAGAAATCAGAAACAAATTTATAAAAATAAAAAAAAAGTGAAAAATGTCCACTGTGTTTTATGACCTTTAATTCCAAGGATTTCCAAATTTTGTTTAACAATAATCAATAACCTAAGTGCCATACAGAGACCATGGAAAGGGGCTCATAGTGCAAAAAGATATCTGAGGTAGTATGTCCTCTTTTCTATTGATCAGACAACAGAAAATTGATCTTTACTGAAACTAATCCAGCCGACTGTCTGCTTAGCAGAGGAGGTTCTACCCTGTGTTTTGAGTATATTTGTCCTAACCCTAGAGAGTTATGTTTTCAAACCCCAGTGCAGTCACATCAAAGGTATCAAAAAACGGGAAAGATCTGCTTCGCTGTGCAGCGGTTATCATTAAAAGAGATGTGTTCTGGGCATCGGCTCCTTTAACAGGTCAACCCTGACCCAGAGAGCCACTCTATTTGATCAGCTTCCAGCAGAAGAAACATCAGTGACTATGTCGCCCTTCACTCCATGTAGTCTTCAAATGAGTTGCAAACATCAGCTTATAAGAACGTGTTATATTTTATCTTTTGGATCTTTTCCACTGCTCTAATTAAATATTGAAGGAGTAGCTTGACAGGGAGGGATGCGTTTTCACACCCAAAGGTTTGGGTATTAGGGAAAGCAGAAGACAGGTTTCCGTGCCTCTCCATCCTGCATTATTCATCGGCTTCCTGTCAGCACACTACCTCTCTGTGAGACGAGTCACGTGACTGGAGTCACTGTGGTGCGAGGTAGCCTGCCTCAAAATTTGCATTGCCTTACATTACATTACGCTCAATTATGTTGCTTCCTTTTTTCTGTTGCCGATCGCATTGGGTTAGTAGGCTACCTTGCCTATGGTTGTTGCCTATTTTCAACAACAACAAAAAATCCCTATAATTCCTTTTTTCTTTGATTTTTTCACTCAGCAATAAAGTGTGTCTTTATTTGCTCAATTTTTTGCTATTTTTTCACCTTGGGCCGGCCTTTTGTCTACTTAATTATTTATGTCTCAGCACAAATTTTCCCCTGTGAAACAAATGATCCCGGAGCTCACTTAACTAAACTGTATCAAACTGTACTAACACAAACACAGCCCCTCATATTATTTAGAGAAGCATCAAACGAAAGCACGTGCACGTTGCAGCAGCCTAAATATAGACTTCCAAGGAGCTTCTGTGGGACCATTAATAAACCAGAAATCATTTATTTTTAATTCTCTACTGAAATGTAATTACAGTCTATTTTTAAGACTGGAAAAACGTGTGATTTTTTTTCTTTTTTTTTTTGAGGTTCGCTCCTGTTTTCCGCAGTTTGTGAACAGAAATGTTCCCTGTTTTGTTCCCTTATTCTCTGGAATGATGAACTGATAACTCAGCAGCAAACAATGACACGTAAGAGTAATTAATGATAGGGGCGGGAAACAGAAACTGGAGTGGCACAAAAAAACAAAAAAAACGAAACAAACAAACTCAACAGCAGGTACAAAAGTGCATGAATATTACAGCAGCTCACTGACATATGAAGCTGGCTATGAAGGACTCACGCCCGACGCTGAATTTACCTGGAACTGCATGTGCCCTCCCTCTGCTGCCATGTTGATACTCAGTTGTCTCAATCTGAGTCTCTCCCCCAGAAGGATGTAAAACACGGGTCTAAAATTGGTGGGAAAGAATAAGAGCTAACATTCCAAAAGGTACTGTATGTAAGGAGAACGGAAGACTGATATATTCACTTTGCTGAGGTAACTATTTATACAAAAACATAGAAACATATAATGAACTTGCAATGGTCAAAGTCATTTTGTCTTGTTCAAGGCCATTACCTCACCTTTCATCATCCCTTCATGCAGAAGTCATTTTTCGTATTTCTTTAACCTTACTGACTATTACTGACCATTGTCTTCTAAATTTTACCCACAATAATTTAGTTTAAATTCCTTACACGAAAAGGACAGGCACAGAAAGGGCACAGGCCAGTACTCAATCAATGTTTGTACTCAACTCACAATGCACAGTTATGCAAGGTTTCGTTTCTTATTCTCTAACAGAGTTGGAGTTAGTGATCACTGAATTAACTCTCCGAAGTCCAACCTGAAGAAAAATAAATGAAAAAAATGTAAATGCCAATTAAAGTAACTCATTTCAGTTATTTTTTTTAAACGATTGATCACTGAATGCAGGCCGCAGTCCGGCCAATAAGCCAGGTTGCCGGATGAATTTGAAACCCGTGATGCAAAAGTTACACTTTAGACACCCGTGTTGTATTTAACTTGTGGTCCCTTGTGCCCTGCCTGGGCCTGTTCAATGCATGGCTTCTCTCTTACCGGGTCCTCTTGGTGACAAATGACTGTGCCACATAAAGGCTTCATGGGTGCACCTTTAGGTAAAGAAAGCCTTCGCTCTATTGGCGACATGGGTGCTTATGCAACCTCAAGTGATGGCGGATTTGACATTGATAACGGCTGCTTCGACCATGGTGGGTGGCCGGTCTGTACAACCAGTGGGGTGTACTGGAGGCTGGGGAGTGCGTTGTTCACCAACGCATGACAATACAAACGATATAGACAGCAATATAATACCTGAAACCAAATCCATTGTGCTGCCCCGCAGGCTGTCAAGTACACAAACACACGAAGGGTAAAAACCCAGAGCCCTGGCTTCCATTACATCTCCCCTAACCCAGAGGTGTAAAGTTTCCTGAAATCTCATTTATTTCCCCCCCATCTGTCTCTTGACATGGCTTTCTGATCCTGCCCAGGTGGTTTCTCCTGTATTTATATGTTATTATACATGGAGTCTGGAGTCAGTAGTTCAGAAAGGTCCTAAATTGTTTTAAGATCATTATTTCTCAAAGTAGGTCACTGTACGGGCGCCGCCGTGGCACAGCGGTAAAAGCACCGATTTTGAGTCGGTGCGGTTGCACACCGAGGATCAGGGGTCCGTGCCCTGGTCCTGCCAGATCCAATTATGGCCAGTGCACTGAGGGAGCGGCAAATTGGGCGTCACTGTAGAACCAAAAGCTGTATTTTCAGATACATCTAAAATGATTTCCTACATTTAAGCATACACCCCTTTTGGCTTGGAAACTGTAGGCCGATGCTTGACTTTACTTGCCTTTAAAAGTTGTGCACGGTATGACAACAGGCCCAAGCAAGATACAACTTTTCTTGAGGCAGTTGTATTCTTGACTGTATAGATCTTTTTCTTTGTTAGAGCAAGTGCCTATCTTATTTTAAACTATCTGCACACAACTGGTTTCCTTATACTGCCACACACACACACACACACACACACACACATGAACATTGTGTGAACAAGTTTTGCCATCTGACTGGAGGGCTAAGAGGTATTTGCTTTTTCCTGTTTTCACAACTTATAGATGATCTCAGTCCAAATTCGGTTTAATTTGTTTATGATCATTCCCCTAGGTGAAATATTGCAGTTATTGTGCTGGGTAAATTCATCTTTTGTTCATTTTCATCATTTATATCACATGGACGCAGACAGTAAAACAACTCATCGTCAACACCGCACCAAAGTGCCAGTCCCATAGCTTTAAAAAAAAAAAAAAGCGGTTTGTTTGTCACTTTAGCAGCTCCCCAATCTCGGTCATTGGTAGCACAGATGTTTAATTGTATTGCAGTTTCTGACAGTGCGTCTTAATTCTCCATAACGACTGTGACCACATCCAGAGCGTCTTCCAAAAAAAAGTCCCATCGGATAAACATCTAGCCTAAAGTTATCAAGCCTGCATGCTGAATATCCTGCGTTGTGTCACTTTGGAGCAGAACATTGTCGCTCACTGCCAAATCAGCCAATGAAAGACGCTGTAGGAAAAGGTTCATATTGGAATAACAGACAATTTGCAAGGCCTGACAAATAATAGGCTTTTAACGTGTAATAATTACTGCAATTACAACAATGTAAATGTAAACGTATGCAACAGAGGGCAAATAGCAGTTTTGCCGAGTGTCATTTAAATTGTAACAGTTCAAGCAGCGTTAGGCTCAGTCATCTGTGTGAAAGGTAACTGGACAAGTAAAGCCACCATTTTGAAGGCAGGAAATTGCAGCGCATTGGGTATCGTTTATATGAAGCGTGCTTTTTATGCTTAGTAATTCCAGGCCTAGTCAATGAGTATTGATCTGCAAGTAGTTCTTTCCTGAGCTCAGGATAATCTCAACTAACATATTACTTTTGGAGGTACACTGAGCTATGCCTTTTGTATCACTGGTACTGTTTTTGTGTATATATTCAATATTATTAAATGTATTTCAACCAGCAATAGATGATAAATGGTAATTATAAGGTAGACAAGTGGGCTACTGAAATATTTTTTGGCAGGCAACAACCCTCTGTACCGCTGTGGGAGTGGGCAGGATGATAACAAGCTAATGTTTGTTCACGTGGTCTGTGGTTCTACCGTTGAGTGAGGAGAGACGGCAAAAGATGACACGGATATCAGCAGAGCTTGCACTCGAGTGGAAATAACAAGTGGGGCCTTTTAACTTACCCTTTTAGCGAAGCCATCCAAGGGTAAAGGATTCAAAGTCATGCACTGCAGCTCTGCATTAGACAGAGTGAAAATCACTAAAGGCAGCAACTGAAAAAGAACAATCCAAACAACAAGCCCATGGAGGCCTCACTCAACTGAATCTACATGCGGACACTTTTCTTGATACTTTAAAATGGCAGATTATTGATATTCATTTGGGTAAGAAAGCCCTGGGACTGTCAGTTTGTAGATGAAGGTGACATGATGAAATGGAGGTCTCTACTTTATTTTTTTAATGGTTAGTTTTGGGTTCATACAATTTGAACTAACCCTGAGAATAAGCAATGAGTTCGAGAGAGAGAGAGAGAGAGAGAGAGAGAGAGAGAGAGAGAGAGAGAGAGAGAGAGGACCCACTCACTGGAAGCAATATGTGTGTATTGGTTATGTTTGTATTTTTTTATCCAAAATAATGTTGCATGTTGCATCCTGTATGGTCATTGTGCCCTTGAGCTAATTAGTAAATTGTAGGCTATAGGCCAGTCTGTTTAACAAATGCATAATAATAATTAATCCAATTTGCCCTGTTCTGTGGTCTACGGACATGGCATGATGAACGCATTCATCAGCATTGTTTTTAAAGGAGTTGGTTTCCATGTTTTTTTGTCTAGAGACTATATTCTGAGTGTATCGAAACAGTCATGAATAGTTAACATTGTGCCATCACGGTTGCAAACATACAACTTTTTTTCCAGCCAGCTTTCCCCTCCAAATGTATTTACAGAATTCCCACTTGCCACCGAGACAAGCGGAAGGTATTGAACGGTGGTTTTAAAAGTAGTTATTGTCAATGAGACACAATATATGTGAGGGTCGTGACTGGGTTTCCATCACAGTGTGATCTATGCAATACTGATGGATGATCTTCTGCACTAGTAGCCAATGAGCAACAAATAGAGTCGGCAGAGTATAAACCTTTAAACACATAATGGCCTGAAAAACATATTTTTGCTTTTAACAAGCTTCACAATTTCCCTTTTAACTTTATTCATATATGGAATTTTTTTACAGCGTGGTCGTCACATTCAGTAATGTAAAGTAATGACATCATAGACGTCACGATCAATTGCAATTATAACAAAGATTGAGGATCTGTTGAAAACTTGAATGCAGTTGATTATTATTGAATATAAAATATTTTAAATTGAGCAGCTAACAATCACAGAGCTACCACATCCAATTAAGTACTAAGGAATGGGTGAACATTATTTTAAATAGTTATGCTTGATAATTGTGCAAAACAATTTGATTCTGAATGATTATCAATTTGCAGCCTCTTATATTGTAAACTGTATTGAATGCAGCTCTTGTGCCGCTGTTATGTTTCTCATTTCTGTTGAATTACAAATGTAATGACCTGAGGCAGTACCGCAACACAAACGGCTTGTGAAGAGCTAAGTCTCACTGCAATAACTTCAATATTTTATTGTCATTAAAAACTGAATGTAGAAAGTAGACTGAATTTATATTTGTTACTCGGTTGGATGGAGAAGACATATTTGCCTGTTGGTGTAATGATTATGTGGCCCATTGTTATGATCACTGTTTGTTATTTCTTTTCAGGGTTTTAGAAAGGAGAGCTTTTGCTATTAAGCTCTACAGCTTCATTTGTATTCATGTGGTTCATATATGTAAGGAAAGACCGTTGTGGCACCATTGGTGGCAGTGAAAGGTTTGGTTGAAGCTTATCAGTTCTGGGACTTTCTACACCCCCCCCCCCCCCCCCCCCCCTCAAACACGTACACAGCTTTATTGAAATATTGAAATGTGTTCCCATCTCAGACTGTACATACTTTTAAAAAGGGAAAACCTGTCTCTCGGTGGCTCGATTTATACCATTTACGCATAATTAATAAAAATACGACAATGTTCTTTCACCATTTATTAATTCACCAAATACAGTGAAAATGGCATCATAATATACAATGAATCATTCTTAGAATGTCATGACGTTTTGTTGCTTTTTTGCTTCACAAAATGATGTTTCATTTTTGAAAATACTAAGGTTCCATGCACAACAAACCATATTTAGTGTCTTTAAAAGAATGGTACAAAAGAAATAAAAAACATAACTGTAATGTCCAAAAAAATTATGTCAAATAACAATGCGTTATTTGAGGATACTCGTAAACAGTGCAATAGACTCTAAAGTTGCCATTTCTAACGAATCCATCAACGAAGCTCAAGTCACAGTATACGATTTCTCAATAATAGATTAACATTGATGTGTGCAAAACCCGAAAAACATTCAGTAAGTCTTAAAAAAAAAAATACGTCTCACACTTGATATAGAATGAGACAGACAAAACGAAATCATGTATATTCTCCGGTAGTCTCAATCTGAATATCCTCTCCAAAGTACAAACATTTTTGTTGATGAATTGTAAGACGTTAGACTAGCATATCATTTTAAATAACAAATATTTAGATATAAAAATACAAATATGAATTTTCTTAAAAAGAAGCGTGCCAGGGTAAGAACGGTGACGGCACCTCTACCGGCACCGGATCGAAAGTTCATGCAAAGAGATGGAGAAAAAAGTCAAATTTTTATTTGTGTAAGACGAAAACATAAATAATTTTAAGAGTCAACATAAATAACAATAAAATCCTTCTCAGTCCATTTCATTATTGTTATTATTACTGTTATTCCATTGGTGTATGTTTTGACCATCCCTGCTCGCGTCGGGAAATGTCTTCCGATATTTATAACTGTTATTGTCGAACACATATGCTCAGGTGAGGTGCCGACCTGTATCAACTTAAAGGGGGTAATAGTAATCAGATTTTTCTACTTAAATATATATATATATATATATTAAACAATGTATCATCCTCATATAGTATTTCCATGAATACATATATCGGTTCTTTTTCATTATGAGACTTCAATGTCTAGTTGGTCTGTTTGAAAGATAGCGCTAGCAGCAATCGGAATGCATTCTATACGTTTGATCAGTGCTGAACGGAACAGCTCCCTCGAATGCGGCGTTGCCGATCATTTTCAATATAAAAGCGTGTTTTGGGGAAAGGGGATCTTCGACCTTAGATACTGTACAGGTATAGAAACAGAGCTTAAAATGCAATTCAGCTTCCAGTTGTTGACGTTATGTGGCTTGTAAGCTCTTTTTTTGGAAGAAGATGGTGGTGAAATAATGGCAAGTTCATCCATTGCTATACATCTGCGGAGGTGAAAGCCGGAGTAGCGCAAATCAGCCATCTCCGTGTCTTTCTGCGCAGCAGTGGTTTAAAACTGGTTTCGTTTGGAGAATTGCCAGCAACCCCAAAATAAATCTCGGTCTTTCTATCTCTTCTGCTTTCTTCATTTTCTGCCTGTTTCTCTCCCTTCTTCGTTATCGCTTCGTACCATCTTTTCTCCTTACAATCCTCGTACACATGCACAGCCGACAAGTGCTTCAAACCGGTGATTAAAATAAAAAGTCAGCAAGGCATCATTCTCTTTTACACGCCAGGTGACGATTTGTCCGTCATTCCCTTCAGAACCTCGTCTATCCGGTCGTCTTCGATGACCACTGTAGAAAAAGAGGGAAAATATGTTTATGTCTCATATCCCTTTGTTGCACCATTATAAAAAAAACAAAACATGTTTTCTTTGTCTTCCATATTTCTCGGACTTGCTTTAATAGGCGGTTGTAGGCTAATTGGTAGACAATTATTTGAAGTGAAATGTTAAATGTTAATTTGACTTATTCGAATACCTACTGTTTTATGTAGAGATTTTACGAAAATATTTGGACGTTTTTGTGCTAAAATGAGAAAAACAAAAATGAACTATAGTGTTCACGTGGCTCAAATCTGGCCAATAAAGACTATGTTTATCTATGGCCAACAGCTATGTCTATAGACAACGATGCAGAGAGCAAAGGTGTCACACGAATGATTTAAATTACATTTAAGATGACAATTCCCTCCCCAATTAAAGAGAAAACAGCAACTATATACAATATTGTGTATATCTATGGATGTGCAACAGTTCGGTAGGTTTCCTGCATGCTCAAAAAAAATTCTGGACATCATAGTTATCGGATTTCTCAAGTAAATTGTAAATTGTAAATTTCCCAGAAGGTATAGCCTATTTATTCCGTCTTTGCATTATTTAATTATTATGTGTTGACATTCGGAATGTTTTTCGGAAGAGTAGCTGAACCTGTGTGTACGGACACCATGCGACAATATATATTTTGTTTCAGCGCTTACCTCGTTTAGCTCTGCCAATCTGTCCAAGTTTTGGGGGTCTTTTTGCTTGCGATGCACCAAAGAAGGCGTTAGTGTCTTGCAGCCCACAGCTGAATGACATTTGACTGACTTCACTGTCTGCTCCATAACCATTCATTTTCCCCTCGCTGTATGGCAAAACCTCAGACATTATGGCACAGAGATAAAAAGGAGCGCGCGCGAAGAAAAAATCGGTTATAATTTCTTGGAGATTAGCAATAAATGCAGAAAATTGCACTTCTCACGCTGTCCTCGAGAAATCCTCAAACTGAATGTAACGCACAGTCTTCTTGCACAGCCAGCTTCTCAGGGTGCAGAGCCTGGACAGATTGCGCCTTGGTGAGCGAGAGCAATGAATTGACTGTCGACGATGAGCGTTGTGTTCGCGTCTGTGTTCGGAGAAGTCTGATGAGGGAAGTGGGAGATCCCGGGATCATAAAGGAAACCCAGGCGGAACAGTGAAGTCATCCATCCGGGTTTTGAAGTGTGTGTGTGTGTGTGTGTGTGTGTGTGTGTGTGTGTGTGTGTGTGTGTGTGTGTGTGTGTGTGTGTGTGTGTGTGTGTGTGTGTGTGTGTGTGTGTGTGTGTTTGGGGAAAGGACTCCAAATGCTAAGAAAGTAGAAATAGTGACCTCCGCAGGCGAACGGTGTAATTGACTATAGGTAGGCCTGCCGAGGAAAAATAAGAAGCTGCAGTATTAATCCAGGTTCACTGCCTCTGAAATTAAGTGGGAGGGTGAATATTGTTTTCAAAGTGTATTGTCGTAGGCCTAATTCATATTTTTATTAATTTATTTAACAGACACGATTATCCACGAGTCACGACTTGCCGACAAACAAAGGTTTGGAAGATAATGTGCAGAAATAATTTAGCTAATAAGCAAGAAATCCAACCGCTTCATATTGAATGTGTTAACCTACATTACGGAAGCTAAGCAACGGGTTGTTTTAATGGTCTTATGGAGCGTCGTATATAAATAATTGATTTTTATTTCAATTATTAGTACTGTGTTCTTAAAGAAGAAAACGGGCCTTTTTACATTACAAGCAGGTGGATGTTCTGTAGAAGTGTGAGAAATTGGATGGGCCTATAACGTAGGATAGGGTAGGATGTGTGTGTGTGTGTGTGTGTGTGTGTGTGTGTGTGTGTGTGTGTGTGTGTGTGTGTGTGTGTGTGTGTGCGTGTGTGTGCGTGTGTGTGTGTGTGTGTGTGTGTGTGTGTGTGTGTGTGTGTGTGTGTGTGTGTGTGTGTGTGTGTGTGTGTGCGCGCACGCGTGCGTGTTCGTGCGTGCTGCCCTATCACATTCAAAATCTTTCCACCACGGTCCTCTGTTCCAATTTTCCATTTCCTGGCGTAAGCTTCACGCCAAGAGTAGCTGTGATAATTTATTAACTAGTCACACTTTATCAGTCAGGAAGTGTCTGGAAATGTTACAACCGTTAGCCTAGCTTTTGGCCAGTATAGCCTAGTGGAGGAATGCAATCCATATACCTGATAAATGCTTACGCCACTCTATAAAAGCTGCTCTTTTTAAATCACATATTAACGGCGTTGTTAACACTTACATTCATACTGTTTAAACAGGGTGTATATTTTAAAGTGCATTTGGTTTGAGTTTGTGGTGTATTATGTAACTAGCCTATAAAGAGGAATTGTTACTCTTAAAGCCTTACTACAGTCCAACAAGTCAGCACATATTCTCCACATAGGAGCTATTGAAAATGAAATGTATTTTCAAATCATCATAAAATCAGACAAAAAATTTGTCTATCTTTTTTTTCTGTTATGTATACCCAAAAATGCGTATAGGCTACGTATTAGTTTAAATTATGGCCTTTTCATTTTTTTCTCTGTTGTATCTAATACATTAATATTCAGCACCAAGGCCAGCGTTCAATGGGATCTGTCGCAGTCTGCGACTTCGCCTACTGCAGATACATATTCTGGGGAAACGGCTCCACACTAGTCACCTATCGCTGACTAGATATGTCATATCGCTAATACCTTCTGCACATCTAGCCAGCTATAACCATGCCTGTCGAATCTTACCAAACGCATGAGGCCTACATGCCTATATTTTTCCCAAGATGCTCCAGGGCACACCGAGCACACTGACACGACGTATCCTTCTGGATAGAGTCCTATACTCTAGGGGAGAACCCGCCTTTACAAGATACGCAACCTATACAGTCAAGCCGGAAAGTCTGCACACTCCTTTCACCTTCTCCACGTTTTATTACGTTACAGACTTATACTACAATAGATTGAGTTCATTTTTTGCCTCAAACATCTACACACAATAGCCAATAATGACGAAGTGAAAACAGGTTTTTAGAAAATATGCTATTTTATTTTACTGACAAAAATAGGTTATTTAGGGGTTACATATCTGTACACACCCTTAGCCTAATACTTGGTTGCTGCACCTTTGGCAGTGATTACAGCTTCAAGGCGTCTTGGGAAAGAAGCTACGAGCTTGGCACACTTGTTTCTGGACATTTTTGCCCATTCCTCTTGGCATATCCTTGCAAGCTCCGTCAGGTTGGATGGGGAGCGTCGGTACACAGCCATTTTCAGCTCTTTCCACAGATGTTCAATTGGATTCAGGTCTGGGCTCTGGCTGGGCCACTCAAGGACATGCACAGACTTTCTCCGAAGCCACTCCTTTGTTCTCTTGGCTGTGTGCTTCGGGTCGTTGTCATGTTGGAAGGTAAACCTTCGCCCCAGTCTGAGGTCCAGAGCGCTCTGGAGCAGGTTTTCTTCAAGGATCTCGGTGTACTTAGCTGCATTCATCTTTCCCTCTATCAGGACTAGTCACCCCGTTCCCGCTGCTGAAAAACATCCCCACGTCATGATGCTGCCACCGCCATGCTTCACTGTAGGGATGGTATTAGCCAGGTGATGAGCGGTGCCTGGTTTCCTCCAGACGTGACGCTTGGTATTCAGGCCAAAAAGTTCAATTTTGGTTTCATCAGACCAGAGAATCTTGATTCTCATGGTTTGAGAGTCCTCTAGGTGCCTTTTGGCAAACTCCAAGCGGGCTGTGATGTGCCTTTTACTAAGGAGGGGCTTCCATCTGGCCACTCTACCATAAAGGCCTGATTGGTGGAGTGCTGCCTGGATGGTTGATCTTCTGAAAGGTTCTCCCATCTCCACAAGGATACGCTGGAGCTCTGTCAGAGTGACCCTCGGGTTCCTGCTCACCTCCCTGGCTAAGGCCCGTCTTCCCCGATTGCTCAGTTTGGCCGGGCGGCCAGGTCTAGGAAGATTCTTGGAGGTTCCAAACGTCTTCCATTTACGAATGATGGTGGCCACTGTGCTCTTTGGGACCTGTAAAGCTGCAGAGATTTTTCCGTACCCTTCTCCAGATCTATGCCTTGACACAATCCTGTTTCTGAGGTCTGCAGATAATTCCTTTGACCCCATGGCTTGGAGTTTGCTCTGACATGCACTGTCAACTGTGGGACCTTATATAGGCAGGTGTTGGCAATCCCCAATCATGTTCAATCAATTGAATTTATCACAGGTGGACTCCAATTAAGTTGTAGAAACATCTCAAGCAGTATCAGTGGAAACAAAATGCACCTCAGCTCACTTTTGGGTGTCATATCACTTGTGTACATATGATATTTAACATTTAGATTTTTAATAAATTAGCACAAATGTCTAAAAACCTGTTTTCACTTTGTCATTATAGGCTATTTTGTGTAGAATTTTGAGACAAAAAATGAATTCAATCTATTGTAGAATATGTCTGTAACGTCATAAAACGTGGAGAAGGTGAAAGGAGTGTGCAGACTTTCCGGCTTGACTGTATATGTTTAGGTCAGATTTTGTCCATGCTTTTCAGACTATAGATGGTTTAATGATTAGGCCTACATTACAAAGGTAACGGGTTCACGCACATGCATATAGCCTAATATAAATAGCTATTATTTATAGACAAATTATTTAGCATTTTTTCTGTTTGTCTCTGCAGGCTATATTGTAAAAATGCCTTATTATAGAACTGATCACGCTTGCATCCGTTCATTTGCCGAAAGTGAAATGCTGCCTTTTTATCTTTTCTATAAAGATTTCATACTTTGATTGAAGCTCAAATGGTCCTTGCGTTATGTCATGCTGCTCTCTGATTCACTCCTCGTTTAAAGGGACTTTGCCGGCTGCAAAAAAATCGAAAAGATCGCGGAGATACAAAGTTCATCCTTTGTGAGGTGGTGTAACATGACGGATTTTCTGAGAAATCCGCAGTTGTTGTACTAACCCCAATTTCAAAAAAGTTGGGACAGTATGTATAATGCACATAAAAGCAAAAAGCAGTGATTTGTAAATTCTCTTTTGCGTATATTTAATTGAAAACAGAACAAAGAAAAGATATTTAATGTTTTACATTATCAGCTTTATTGATTTTTGTAAATATATGCTAATTCCGAATTAGATGCCTGCAACACGTTCCAAAAAAGTTGGGACAGGGGCAAAATAAAGACTGTGAAGTTCAAAAAACACCTGTTTGGAACATTCCACAGGTAAACAGGTGATGATATCATGACTGTGTATAAAAGGATATCAAAAGACTTTTGATATCTTATTTACAGATATTCTTACAAGCAGTACGATGCCGTCTCTGCATTTTAGTGGATCTCTAAGTGAATTGAGGGGTGGGACTAGATTAAGCTGTAAATTACACGGAATAGTATGGAACCCATGGTTGGCTAAATGACTGTAAGTTATCAAGGGTCTTCGATATCAAAGGAGCCTCAAACCATCACTCTGCTGCCAGATATGCAGTAATATGGATGATCACTTGAAGGGTTGTTTCTCCTGACTTATTTTTCCATAGAGTGCAATAGCAAAATGAATCAGGAGAAACAACCCTTAAAGTGATCCATCCATATCTACTGCATATCTGTCAGCAGAGTGATGGTTTGAGGCATGTTTGATACCTCAGATTCTTGATGACTTACAGCCATTTAGCCAACCATGGGTTCCATACTATTACAGTGTAATTTACGGCTTAATGAATTATGGTGCTCATTGTATGTAACGTTACGTCTTTTGATATCATTTTATACCCAGTCATGATAGCATCACCTGTTTACATGATGTGGAATGTTCTAAACAGGTGTTTTTTTGAACCTTCCAGTCTTTTTTTTCCCCCGGTCCCAACTTTTTTGGAGCGTGTTACAGGCATCAAATTCAGAATATTTACAAAAATACATACTATCCCAACTTTTTTGGAATTGAGATTTGTATATGTCAGCCAGGACATTGGTCCAGTTCCTTTTCGTTTCGGATGTTAATAACCTGACAGTATAACGTTTTAACGAAAAGGCTGTGGTTAACCGTTTTTGGTGTTCATATAGTCTATACGTGTCTGTTCACCAAATACATTTTTATTCAGTAAACGTATTAACGCCAGTGCAAGTCAGTGCATGCATTCAGTCATGAGATACAGCATCTTAATCCAGTATTAATCCAGTATTTGGCATAAAATTATACATTCATTGCCAAGAAATTATGCGAATACACTACTTAATACTTTATATGTATCATACGGTTTATATGTATCATACGGTATTATAACTGCACTGGCAGTGGCAACATCTCCTAAATTAAAGTCCATGTCATCTGTCTTTCATTGGTATGTTAATAAGTCATAAATGGCCCAGCACCTGCATAAATAATAAAATGGAACAGCTGGCAAAATTAGAAACAGCTGAGGCTACGAATTGGAATTAATATACATGTATATATTTCTGGACAATTCTGGTAGGTATATAAAAGCATGCACTTGGTAGAGCTTTGCCTTTCTGCTGTGAGTTTACATTATCATTCTTTGAATGTCAGCCTTTATTTTCCTTTTTCAAACCATTTCCAAAATCTGTTATGCTTTAAAATGTATGCAGAGCACAGCTGAACAAATTAACACATTTTTTTATGGACCTTGAACATTTTTTACTGTCCCTGAAAAACACATTTTTAGAGTTTTTCTCCCATGTTTTTCCTGTTTACCCATTCTAGAATGTGCAAACAAAAGCCCCTCCCATCACTGTAACCCCACTAGCTGAGCTGCAGACTGAGTACATAAAGGATATCTACATGGCCGCTGCACATGCAGACCACAGGTGCCTGATTGGCCAGCTGAGTTTCCCTTTGCACAGAGGTGGAAAGTCCAGGGGTCAGAAAGTAAAATTCCTGCCGTGTGTTTTTTCCACCCATGAACTCAGCCTGCTGATTTCACTAATTAGTTCTACCTCCTGGCTGAAGAATTGTGCTAATGAGCAAATACAGGAGACCGCAACTAAATACAGGGGCTAAGTACATGGGTACTTTTGGCACTGGAGAGTGTACTGTAGTGAGAGCGAATGTTGTACATAATAAAAAATTATGTATGTAACATGCTTTGAAAAGATCATTATTTTTATTATTTACCTACAATGTCACCCAGGCAGCTGCATTGAATCACACACTTCCCCTCAAGTGCACAAGCTGATTATGACCTCAAAAGCAGCACTTCATTTCCACAGCTAAACTTTCAGGTTACATTATAATAGATTAAACTTGCGTGTACGTAGATTTTATTTCACCGTATGCACTTATGCAAATTTCATTTACAAATGAAAAATATCCAATTCTCAGAATTTGACTTTATCTTTATATTGTAGGTCATTGACGATCTTACACAAATGTAATTTTCCTAGTGGACCGAGTAGAGGCTGAAAGTGCGCTATGCTGCTCTGAGCCTGCTCATATGCCTGGTTCTGTCACTCAGTGCATGATATTATAGAACACTATGGCTCTGACACAATGGCTTTCATAGGCAGACCAAAATCAGTCAGAGTAGTTTGTGTCATGTGAGATGGGTCTTTGGAGTTCTCATTGGTTGGGAGGCGGAGCTTGATTCTTTTTGGAAGAATTTGACCTTCTGCACCAATGGCCCTTGTGTGACCTCCACACTCTTTGGTGGAAATGAAAATTATTTTAGGCATCCAGTGTTTACAATGATGCAGAGCCAGACCCTCGTCCTCTAGTCAAATTCACATGGCCTAACTACCACCCAGCACCCAAAGGTTTGCATTAGAGAGAAAAGCATGTCACAATAATGCTTTTGGAATAAGGGTGCTTTGTGGATATCTATCTGCTTACTTGGGCAGGGTCATAGGAGTCCTAATAGAATTTACTTCCACATGTTTGCTTGTGCATATTATGTTAGGCATTTCATATCGACAGCCTCATAACAAAAGTGATTTTTTGGACATTTTGAGATTTTCTGCCTAAATCACTTGATTTATCATTCGTCAACAGTGTAAAAATGCTCAAGTCACTGCAGGTCGCTGTGCACTTCCTGAACCGCTTTATGCTATTCTGCCTAAATCCACGATTTGATTTAGGCAGATTTATTTTTGCCTTTTTCTCAAGACTACAAAAAAATGACTTAGGCACTTTTGTTATGAGGCTGTCGATATGTACCATAAATTGCATGAAATATTGTGACAAGACATTCCCTAAGCTATACCTTACCATGTTTCTGGTTAAAGAAAGACCAAACCAAGAGCATCTTTTCAGATGGAAAATAACAATGAAATGTATGGTTAGCTTTCCCGGCACCATTAAAGCATGAAAACAAATTCGGTTCTCTCTAGTTTTATTCATATTCAATCTACATTTTATGCACATATACATGTCAAAGTTAAGGTTTTCTTTAAAGAATATCTGTTACTTTTGAAAGAAGAGAGTGATTTTGCAGAGAAAGTTTACTGCAGAATCACTGGAATCGGAGGTGATATGTCTGTGCTGCTGGAAGAAGGTAAATAATAGGAGTGCATGGTGTTAGGACTGAGACCTTGTGCATAATCACTCTCTCTGTCCTCTCCGTGTCTGTTTCTCTCTACCTCTCTCATCTCTCACTGCCCTTTCTCTGTCCCTCTCTCTATCTGTCTCACTCCCTTCTTCCCTTACATTTGACAGGCAGCTGCTGTGTTGCCAGGCTCTTGGTGAAATGCCTGACTTGATCAATCCCAGTCCCTCTGACAAGGACATCAACCTGCAGATCTGTGTCTCTGTGAACCATGCTTCCAATTACTGGGGCCTCACACTGCTGACTCACACACACAGCTACTTCTGAGGATGAGGGAAGAACGGCAAAAATAAGTAGGAACCCTTCAGATGTATCAATCCCTAATGGCTTCTGTGTGTGTGTGTGGGTGTGTGTGTGTGTGTGTGTGTGTGTGTGTGTGTGTGTGTGTGTGTGTGTGTGTGTGTGTGTGTGTGTGTGTGCGTGTGCGTGTGCGTGTGTGTGTGCGTGTGTGCGTGCATATATATATGTTGTTGGGAGTCTTTTTTTTTCAAAGAAAAATAATCATCTCTGAAAACAAAGTAAAGTACAATAAAAAATAGTTAAAATAAATCTTTTTAAAAATTGTAAAATTTAAGATTTTTTAAACATCTCTTCAGCAATGCTGTAAAACAGTCAAGAGATCATTACTGGAAGAGATGACCCCATTTTCTCCTGTGGTTTTTATTTAAAATGCCATGCATATGCTTCACTGCACACAGATAATCAAACGTACCATGTCCACCCCCCCCCCCCCCACACCCCCTCTCTCTCTCTCTCTCTCTCTCTCTCTCTCGTCTCTCTCTCTCTCTCTCTCTATTTCTCTCTCTCTCTTTCCATCTCCCTCTCTATCTCCCCTCTCTCTCCCTCTCTCTCTCTCTCTCTCTCTCTCTCTAGACAGTTTCTGCTTCTCCTTCCCAGCATGCCTCACTTCATGTCTCCTGCTGTTTCTTGCTGTCAGCCTCCTCCATAAATTGGCTGTTAGCTCTGAGCCACAGGCTCATCTTCACTGGATAGAGACTACATTTTTTCCCCACAATGTTTTTCTTTCTTTTGTTTTTACATAATATTGCATTTAAATGACTACATATATGGATCTAATTTGTATGAGTCACGAGAGAGAGAAATAATTTTTATTTGTTTAATTGTTGGACCATGGGATCACGATTATTCTGAATTCAATCAGGATTGGAATGCTTGTATATGAAGAAAGAGGGCTATATCATGTTCATTAAAAATAACCTAAGAACACCCAACTAAATAATCAGAAAATTCACAAATATTATTCCTGTCTTTACAGTGGGTCACTATTAAATGAGACTTTCACATAGTAATTGGGGCTAAAGGGGCAGGTGCGATTTTACAAACATTCTATCATGCGGACAACAGGATATTTGAATATGAATCATTCAAAATTGAATATGCTTACAGTAATTTCAATTCAGTCTTCATCATTGCATTCCAAATCATGTTCTGTATGCTAACTTAAATCTCTACTGGGTCAAGTTCAGGAATCAACATCCTACACACTGGATGAAGCACAGTGTGTTCAATGGACTCCAATACATCACAGACCCTTGTTTACCTAGATAACAGCAGAAGCCAGTCTAGATGGGTAACTGGAACAAATTTAAATGGCGTGATTCATGGGTTGGATGGTTTAATCTATGCCACGTATGTTTCAGGAAATTAGGAAAGTGAGGAAATGCTCACTGTGAAAATATCAAATCTTCAAGTAGAATGTCAAAATGTATATCTTAGAAAGAAACTATCTCTTCAGTCCCTTCACTTTAACATGTACTATTTTCACACAGCCTTCAGGTTTATTTTTTCTACTTGAGAACCTCTACCTCATATGACTTCTGGAAACTGTCTTGTTGATAAGTTGGACTGTGAGATGTTTTTTTTGTGAACAAAAACATTTTTCACAAAATACATGTGTAAAAGCTAATACTATGTTTTAATAGAATATAGATACTGAAGGTTCATTATATTGGGCAGCTTCAAAGCTAGAACAGTGTCCTAGCTTTTTTTGTGAAAAATCTAGAGCTTTGGATTTTCAGATCACTGTACTGCAGATTATTGACAAATAAGCATGCTTTTGTCACATTAGTGCAGTAACTAGGTCACAAATGACACGTGCTTTCAGTGCCAGATGGGTGCAAGTAATTGGCAGCACCTGGCTGAATGCTTTTTTTGAGATGCTGCCTAACACATTGTTTTCAGATACCCACAACTTCCAAAGATGAGTGCCTTTGAAGAGGTGACTTTTGCTTCATCGCATGCAGCGAGCTGCGTATACTGTAGCTGCCGGCTAGCGCACATGGCAACAGCTGTCACGTCCTGTCCCCCGGCAAGAGCCTCCTGGGATTCAAACAGTATTCTAATAAGGTGTACAACCATAGGTGAAACATTGCCCACCTGTCACACCAAATTACTCGCGCCGCATTGTCACAGCACAGACATTTCTCTCACAACTCGTCTGACTTTCCAGGCCACTTTTCAAGGGACTTCAGTTGGATTTAAACTCATTACACATGAAAAGGCAAGTTCCATCCTTTGGAAACAAAAACGAATTACTGTGAGACATATCTTTAATTTTTTTGGAAACATTATTTATTTGAAATGTTTTCCAAAAATCATGGCAGTATACCAAAACTATTTACACAATGGCTGGGATAAATATTTCAAAAACCTGACATTTCTAATAATTCATATATATATATATAACACACAGAACTCTACATTCAAATAAAAAAAAAATATAAAATTAATATAAATGAGTACTCAAAACTTAAAGCATACATAACCATATTTCAATATGACCGGCCTGTGACAATCATTCTGGACCACAATTTAACTGTTTTAGCACTAGGTCTGTGTAACTTGTGGATCTCTCAAGAATCATTATAGACCGGAGATGAACAAGCCAAGTATGTAAAAGCAGCCGATTCAAGCTGCAAGCTGGGAGAGACGGCCAAACATCATCATTCAATAGATTTTGTGGTGGTGTGATGCCCACGTTTGTTAAATTTGATAAGTTTTTTTGTAAATGCAGGAGGTAGACGAGCACTCCCAAAACATATGCAAAGTAGTTCCCCCTTCTCTGTGATTACAAATCATGCAAAATGGATCAAGTGATAATTAAATTTTAAACCATTTTAGTGGGGGAAGTACATGCTTTGGATTTGAAATGGATTAGCGAGTGTGCTAGGAAAAATAAGCATTTTAACATACTCTTGACCAATCCAATGTAACATTACCTGAAGTTTTCATCCCATATCATTATAATAGCCAGATACTGCAATATATATCTGATAAAGCAACTGTATAGATGTGTTGTTAAAACAAACCTGTTAACAGAGAACTAGACCAAAACAGGATGCGTAACTATGCCTAAAGACGTCTGATAAGCTTGAATCACGACAGTAGCTCAAGATAGATTTTTGACTGCACAAAAATTATACTATAGCGAGACTGTAGATGTTCATCACAATAATTTATCCAATTACATTTTTAAAATCTGTGTCCTGAGAGCACCCATTAACAACATGAATGGAAAAATGTTTAACTTTTCTGAAGGATGTAGAAGGGTGGATTTCACACCATTCAAGGTTATAAAAATTATTTTATTTTCATAATTAGAATAACCTGGAAGAACCGAGGCTTTCTCTTTCCCTTAAACAGACCTTGTGAATGTTCTTTTAAATTGGTCCTGTTAGGCCCCCTGGTGGACAATTTCTTACCAATTCTGAGCATGTTTCTACGCTGTAAAGCACTATGGGCAAGTATTTCCGGACTTTCTTAAAAAAAGAGGACTATCCTCCTGCATCCACTGATTTGACTGTTGTTTGAGAGAGTGAGAGCAAGAATCTAAGAGACAAGTAAGGACAAAAACTATCAGCAGATAAGGCAAAATAAACAACACTGAGTCTCTCTGGATGTTAGGCAATGTAACAAATATGGGGTGAATATTTCTCAGATTCCGCAGCAATCTTTACCCAATCTAAAGTCTAACAAGGGGCAACTGTCACCTGATCCTTGCAGCTGTTGCTGGGACACTTGAAGGATTCAGCTGGACTGACCCCCCTCACCCCATGGGGGATTTATACAACTGCAAAAGTGCCACCTGCTCCATCAGTCCCTCTCCCCGATTGGATAGTATTTTATTTAAAAAATAATCAAAAGCAAACTCTCCTTGTTAGGAGCTGGCAGAAATAGCAGGATATTTGAAGTATACAAGCAGAATTTCTCTCAGTAATGCTACCAACAGTGCATGGCAATGTATCCAAAATTTATTTCACAGCTTGACAACACATTATGCAGAGCTGTATTCAGGTATTGCGATAGGTGCATTTGTGTGTGTAATTGTGATAATAAAAATGTTCTTTTTTTTCAAACAGACTAAGAACTGTCACCTTAAAAAAGTGTTTCCAAGAGAAAAAAAGTAAATAAAAAATAAAAATAAACCATTCATTGACTCAACCGGTGACTGCTGTTTGAACAGTATGCTATATATACAGTGCCCTCCACTATTATTGGCACCCCTGGTAAAGATGAGTAAAAGGGTTATAAAATTCACCGTTTGGTGAATTAGCTTAATCTCACACTGAAAAAATTAGAAAAATCCAACCTTTAATTCAAGTAAATTTATTATGAGAAAAATCCCTCATCAAGAAATAATTATTTTTAACAAAACCACATGTGCCACAATTATTGGCACCCCTGCATTTATATATAGAATAATCATTTTTAATATTTTTTCGCATATCGTTTGCATGCCATGACTTGATGTCTGTGACCCAACAACATCAAAAGACTCTTGATATCTTATTTTCTGGTACTCTTACAAGCGATACTATAACGCCTCTACATTTGAATGGACCTCTATGGGAATTGGGGGGTGGGACTAGATTTAGCTGTAAATTATGCTGGAACAGTATGGAATACATGGTTGGTAAAATGGCTGTAAGTCATCAAGGGTCTGAGGTATCAAAGAAGCCTCAAACCATCACTCTGCTGCCAGATATGCAGTAGATATGGATGGATCACTTTAAGGGTTGTTTCTCCTGACAAATCTTCCTATTGAACTCTATGGAAAAATAAGTCCGGAGAAGAAACCCTTCAACTTACCCTTCCCACTCTTGTACTACAAGTTGTAGTTTTTACTTACGGTTTGCTTCCTGAAATTGTCGAATGAGTGTGCTCTTGAATCCCCTCAACAAAACTCCGGAAATAAGGGTTTCACCCTGGGATTTTAAGTGCCCCTATTTGTGAGAAAAGGTCGCCCACTCAAAAGCTTTTTGACAAAGTTGACTCAAATATGCGCCCTCAAAGGGGCGAAGGGATCATATTCTGTCATGGCCCAGATGTTTACTGAGCAGTGTACATGACATATACACATGCTTATTATTAACCAATCGGAATCAAGTATTCATCCAAGCTGTGGTATAAATATATAATATTATAATAAACCTTGCAATGATGTTTCCCCTATTTGTCAGTGCTGTTGCAGTGTCAGTTGAAACAATAGGGTGAAACAGATAAAAGATCATTTTGATGATTCCCTTCCTCCACTCCCCGACTACCACTCCTCTCCTACCCGGAAATATGCAAAACTGCCTGAATGTTTTAAGTACAAGTATTTGTATGTACAGTATCCAATGTGCATGACATTGCGGTTTGCGTTGAGGCATTAATTAATATGTAACCATTAATACGTAATTAAGATGTAATCAGCGACATTAGATTAAAACACAAAGATCCGTTTCCAGGGCATGGAGTAGAGGAGTGGTAGTGGAGGAGGAAAGGTGGCATTTTTCGACTATTGGGAGGCACCCAAGGTGACAATTGACCTACTGCCAGAGTGTATGAATGTACCATCTGTAAATGTTCTATCTAGAGCAGTGGTTCCCAACCTCTATCTTGGGGGACCACTGTGTATGCTGGTTTTTATTCCAACTACAATTCACCTCAGTTGTTTTGATCAGTTAAAAATTTTGTTATTTCTTTTTATGCAATTGTTTTCAATATAGCACAGTAAGCACAATGGCATGCATTGCTATTTCCGACATAATGTTGCTTAAGAAGGTAAATTATCCATCTAACCATGAAAAGCACATAATTAAGAAAAAATAACAGCTTGTTAAAATTCTGGGATTGGAACTGTGGTTGGAATGAAAACCAGCATTGGCCTACACAGCGGTCCCCCAGGACCGAGGTTGGGAATCATTGATCTAGAGAATACATACATGGAGTTACATTTAGTCCTCCTAAAATTAGAAATTATGTTGTTTGAAAAGGGGCATACCTGCGCTTACTTAGGTTCAAATTCAATGTAAGTTAATAGTGTTAAATACGCAACAAGCTCTTATTTTGAAATGTACTCTCTTATTGGTCACAGGAAGTAACATCGGCTCGCCCCATAGTCACACGAGAAGTTATTTGAAGCTCCCATGCAGGCGGCGTTGAGTTTTCCCCAATCATGTGACTGCTGCGAAAATAGCGTTACACATGGTTCGGCCTACTTGCGTGGGCAGACATGGCTGGAGGTGCAAAGAAGAAATCAACCGGTCAAGCGTCTCGCGCATGGGGGACTCTTCGCACATTATGGCAGGAGAAACACTTGATTTTATTCAAAGCCGAATATACCTTCCTGGTGGCTGCAGTTCTTTGGGTTTTGGAAATCGGAATAAATGTTTGGGTTATACGCAAGGTAGCATGTAAGTAACTACAGCTCAGGTGAATCTTGCGGATTTGGTATGCTAGCTAGCTACAGCTAATATAGTTCGTTAGCTGTTTTCGTGCAACTTACAACTTCTGTGGCCACGTATGCGTTTTGGGGGGGGGGGGTTGCCGTCATGTTCTTTTAGATCTGCGACGAGCTATGCTATGAACGTAACAACTAACTGTCAAGGTGCATCCTGTTGCTGCTAGCCGTCCGCTAATGAAGTCCATGCATTGGTTTGCTGGCCGACTGTCTAGCTAATGTTATCACATACGTTAACGTGATCGCATAGCATAATTTGTAAACCTGTAACTATCTCATGCTGCCCACTCATAGTGACTAGCATTGCGTTTCATACACATAATAAAGGCAACTTCCATCCACCCTGAATTGCATTGCGATTGTTTCTTGAAAATACATTTAATATTTAGCGAGCTACGTAGCGAACTAGATGGGTATGATACTAATGCTTATTGCTCTCTGACACTGACTGTGGCATCACCGATTGATGTTGTTGTGTTCTTGGTGTGTATAGACAGTGATATCCAAATACATTCAGCATGTCAAGCATTAAGTACTGACAGTCTATTGTTTTGAGTAAAGATTGAGGTAATGCATTAAGGTGGTGCTGTGCTTGTTTGTGTGAATCCATATAGACACGGAGATCGACTGGAAAGCTTACATGGACGAAGTAGAAGGTGTCATCAATGGCACCTACGACTACACTCAACTTAAAGGAGACACGGGGCCGCTGGTGTGAGTTTCAGAACGTGACCCAATTGGCTTTTCTGACCGCCCAAGGGAACGGGAATTTATCCACACCTTGAGAACCACATTGAACTGCTAAGAGTGCTCTTGTTTCTGTGTATTTGTGCCTGTACAGGTACCCAGCTGGATTTGTGTACATCTTCACGGTGCTCTACTATGTCACTGATCACGGGCTGAATATTCGGGTGGGGCAGTATCTCTTCGCTGTATTCTACCTGGTCAATCTTCTGCTTGTGTTCCGTATTTACCACCGCACTCAAAAGGTAAGACGGGTCACGTTTGTCCATTGACTGATGAGACTATTAATGAATTGCGATGGTAAAATGAAAGACCCAAAGTAAGGGCTGCTTCACACAAGATGTGGTAATGCTATGAATCCTTTTAATGCATCGGGTAGTGTCCGTAAATTATTGGAAATGTAATGCATGCACCCGTTTCAGGTCTCGTCCTGAAGGTCAATAAGGTAATTTATGTACAGCCAGTCACGTCACATTTTGTTACCTACAAAGGCAAAACCATGTGTTACGCAGAGGGTGTGTCCCAATATTCTTGACTCCCCACCTCCCTTCCTCCACTCCCCCACTACCACTCCTCTCCTACCCGGAAGTATGCAAAACTGCCTGAACATTTCGAGTACAAGTATTTGCATGTACAGTATACAATTTACCTGACATTGCGGTTTGCGTCGAGACATGAATTAATATGTAACCATTAATACGTAATTAAGATGTAATCAGCAACATTAGATTAAAACACACAGATCCCTTTCCGGGGCAAGGAGGAGAGGAGGCGGTAGTGGAGGAAAGGAGGGTGCATTTTTTATTGGGACGCACCCAGAGACTAATTTACGCAGTGCCTAACAGTCCAACGTAGCAGTCGCCTGTGGAGTGTGAGTCAGTCCAGAATTCCGGGTGCGTCGTACTGATGTCTTCTTCTTTTTTGGGCGTGTGCTCGTCAGGTCCCCCCCTACGTGTTCTTCTTTGTGTGCTGTGCTTCCTACCGCATCCACTCTATCTTTGTCCTCCGGCTCTTCAACGATCCCGTTGCCATGGTGCTGCTGTTTGGCGCCGTCAACCTCTTCTTGGACGGCCGCTGGATGCTGGGCTGTGGGCTGTACAGGCAAGTGCCTCTAGGAATTGCATATCTCCGTACAAATGCTTATTTAATTCACCTTCCGGTTACTTGCTGTTAAGTGATGCTATCAGGACCTCTTTGGACCCCGTCTGCTAATATGAAAAAAGAAATAATGTCTCAACAGACAAAGTTATGAGTGTAAGGTGAACCTTAACAAAGCGTTTGTGGATGAAAGCGGTGTCTGTTTCTGGCCCCCAATAAGCGATTTGTTTTGGGGCGCATATTCTTGCATACCTGAAGCAAATAATTATTTGAAACGCTTGTTCATTGGAAATTCTCTGGTATATGTAGGAGTGTTTGCAAGCTTTCCTAGCATCTAAAGAGTTAAAATAATTCAAATGCGTGTTGGTCCCTGGTCTGATCCTGTATTGTGGGTGTGTCTCAGTCCAGTGGCTGACGGAGAGGCGTGTCCCTCGGTCATATTTGATTTGTCTGTCCTCTTCTCTTACGGACAGTTTAGCAGTGTCTGTGAAGATGAACGTGCTCCTCTTCGCCCCTGGCCTCCTCTTCATCCTCCTGTGGGAGTTTGGCCTCCTGAAGACCTTGCCCAAGCTCGGTCTGTGTGCAGCCATACAGGTGAGCCCTCCTTCACATCGCCCCCGGCAACACAGGCAACCTTTGTCCAATCAACGAAGGATCCCAGTGTGTGACCCCTCTGCTCCTCCCCTCCCGTGTACTGTAGCTGCTGCTAGGCCTGCCGTTCCTCCTGGAGAATCCCGTGGGCTACGTTAGCCAGGCCTTTGACCTGGGCCGGCAGTTCCTCTTCAAGTGGACGGTGAATTGGCGCTTCCTGCCTGAAGAGGTCTTCCTGTGCCGCTATTTCCACCTCGCCCTGTTGGGGGCGCACCTGCTCACCCTGCTGCTTTTCACATTCCGACGGTGGAAGAGGTAACGCTCCAGCACCACACCCTGGACGTGCACTCTAGACACGGCCGCTGTACTGTTTACAGTCGTTCTCCTCCCAGGATGAGGGCAACACTGGAGCTCAGTGGACGCACGTGTTTGTCTGCTCACCAGTGGCATTGGATGTAGTCAGAGCAGTGGACTCTATCCCTGGGAAATTTTGTCTAGAATTCGTAGTGTCTTTCGTGCATTGTGTGTGATCTCTTGCCTAAAACCCGCTTGAAACCCGCTCTGTAAATCCTAATCTATATAAATTGTTGACTGAATGTCAGCTGTTAAATTGCACACTTGAAATGAAAAGCCAGTTTAGGTAATGGACTGCAAGTGAACATGTAGGTCTCAGCAGTACAGTAAGCCATAGTAAGATACCTTCGTAGTGGTTCGATTATGGCAGATGAATGAAAGTAAATGGAAGGTGATCATATGTTGGCCTTTGTTGTTTGTGATGATAATTCTGTGTTGAATGCATAAAGATATGCTGTCAATGTCATTCCAGGCCTGGAGAGAGTATAATGGCACTGCTTAAGGATCCAGCTAACAGGGTCCAGCCCTCGCCAAAACTCAGCACTAACCATATCCTTCTCTCTGTGTCTTTGCTTGCAGAAAGCCTCAGAAAACATTTACTTCTTAATTATAGATAATAACTCATTGCTGACCAGTTATTATTGGCCCCAAACGTAGTTCAGATTATTGTTTGTGAAAAATATAACTACACGAACATATGACTTGCAAAATGACTATCCCAGGTGTTGGAAAAACCCCATAGTAGCCTGTAAATATCCCAATCTTTATCAAATAATAAACAAACATACAGAAATTCTTATACATTAACAACAGACCATTATAAACATTAAGAAAAATAATTGCTAAATAATAAGAAAATAATAAGAAAAGAAAGCTGGATAAATAACTGAGCAAGCAAGTCAATTTATGCATAATTAAACAGAATGGTATTTTTTTTTAAATTTCACACTGCACATACAGTAACATTAGCCTTGTATCACGCCTAATTTATGCATATTTAAACCGAATGGTATTTTAAGAGCGATTCATGTAAAGTGACATGACTTTGCTGTGTGTTCTGTGCCCATCCGTCTCACCACAGCATTTGTGACATCAGTCTGTTACCCCGCCCCTTCACATAACTTCTCCTTAATGGCCAATCACAGATGGTCTTGGTCCTGTTTACCTCCAACTTCATCGGCATGTGTTTCGCCCGCTCGCTGCACTATCAATTCTACGTGTGGTACTTCCACACCTTGCCCTACCTGCTGTGGAGCGGAGGGGTGAAGAAGCTGGCACATCTGCTCAGGTACGAAGAGCGCAGCTCAATGTGAGGGAAATGGAAATTATGCGATAGTTAAATTTTCCACTAAAAGCTATGAAGGGTGACGGTGCAAGTGTGGATGCATGAAAAAAACGTCTTTGCATCCACACGTCTTCTGGTGTTTGTGTGCATGTCGGCTTTGCGATAAGTAGTTTTATGTTGATGATATTTGGCATTTTTTATGTTCAGGACACTGTGTAAATGTCATGTTGCACACTTGCTACTTTTGTCTTCATTAGACGTATGCTGAATAGGTACCAGGGGTTGGCCCGTTTACTTGAATAAATGAGTACTCGCCAGCAGATTCTTAAACATTTAAAAGAAAATGTAAATAGAAAATTTAATTGCCATAGTAACGGATCAGAGCGTTTAGCCTATTTGTTGCCCCCCCCCAAGTCCACAATCACTCCTACTATGCAGATTGAATGATCTTTAAACTATCTATTGAGCCCACTAAGTTAGCCCATCCTTATATCCTTATATTGTCAATATAATTGAAGCTGCGTAGTAGTAGTCACAAAAAATGTTTTCGCTTTGGATGAAAGTGTGTGCTAAATGACTGTAATGTACTGTAAAAGTGGCAGCCCATTTCTCTGTCTCAGTTACAGAGTATTCTGTTCAGCGGTGCTACAAGTCCATCTCTTCTTTCTTCACAGGGTCCTGATCTTGGGGCTCATTGAGCTATCCTGGAACACGTACCCCTCCACCGTCTACAGCTCCGCCGCCCTGCACGTCTGCCACCTCATCATCCTGGTCTCCCTCTGGCTCTCTCCCGCTACCGGGCCCAGCCACCAGGGCGGCGAGGGAGAGTCTCAGGAAAAGCCCAAGCGGCTGTGATCTAACTTCGAACGCTCGCCTGTCGCCACCCTGCCGTCAGTCATCGTCCTCCTCTTCGTCTGTGGGTGTGGCCGCAAAGGGCAGGGGCCAATATCAGTCTTAAATACCAGCGGCCCTACCCTTCCTTCACCTCGGCATGGCCTTTGACCCCCCCCCCCCCCCCCCCCCCAACTCAGGAGGCAGAAATATCTGCAGTTTTGAGGAAGTAACAAGTTTTTTTAATTTTAATTTAATTTTTTTATTTTATTTTAATTTTGTCTTACCGCCCTTCTATAGTAAATTTTGTAGTTGTCCGGAACCTCTGAAAAATATAGAGAAGTGAAAAATGTCACTTTTGCGTGGAAGGTTTTCATTCTTTATTTATTTATTTTTTATTTAATTTTGTTCTCCCGTCTCCCTGTGATCACTGTCTTCAGACTTACCCGACAGTGGACCCGCCAAAACCCGGTCACAAGGAAAAGGCCTCTGACGGTGCGAGCCACTGGGGGCCACACCGAGTTCCGCGTGACATTCAGGCATAGCGAGCCCCATGCTATCACGACACCGTACCGCACCTGTCTACGTATTGAAACCTGCCGGAGGGCGACCTGCACTTCCGTGGTCAAGAGCTATGGCCGACCTGTCGGTAGCTTTAAACGCTGCCGTCTCAGCGGCATTCGTGGCAAAAGTAAAACGGCATGCAAAAAAAAGGAAGGTATTTGCTGGAGGGACAGAAACCCGCATTTCTGACATCGCTTCTGTGGATTTGCAAGTCTCCAGTGTTGACAATCACAAGAAAAAATGTGAAGAGCATTTTATTTTTCTACCAATGTGATTTTCTTTGGTTGTTGTGTACCTGTGTTTTAAACACTGTGACCCTTTTGGCACAGCCTACCTGGGCAGTGTTCAGTGGTAATTCATTGGAAACTAATAAATGCTATGTTATTAGGGTAGAGCATTTTTGGCGTTGGGTAGTCACGGCTTTGGAGCTTTTGCTGAATGTTTAATTTGCATGAATTCCTTTTGTGGAATATTTGACAGTAAATAGAAACTGACAAATGATTCAAAGCATCCCTTTATTACATACTCAGGAGGACTAAAACATGAAATTACGTCATGACGTTTGAATTTCAACAGTAAATTATTGCCACATATGATAGTAGGTCTGGTAATTATTCACCTCTTGAATTTGACCATTGAAAATATGTGCAAGTCAGCCCCAACTCCCACTTTCCCCATCCCTTGCAACACACACGTACACTCTCTCTCTCACACTCGCACACTCTTTTCAGTGCTACATTCCTAAAAAGCAGTTTCATCTAGTGAGTTGGCTTCACTGTGAATGTGAAATGAAGCTGTGAGGAAGCTGAATTATATAAAAGTTCTGTGGTATCCGGTTGAAGGAATTTAATTAGGAACTGAGAAATGTATCCAGGAGTGTCACGTTTATTACAGCTGTAGTGTAAAGGTGCAAAAAAATTTGCATGCCTTCATGTCCTTTAAAGCTAGACCCTGAAATATGTCAGACGTGTGCAAACAGAGAAAAGTTTGCGTAGTGAGCAACTGTGAACGAGTCGCACCCGTTTCACAATGCTCGATCCTTTCTCCCCTCCTTTGCAATGATGTCCTGAGCATCCAGGCACATTTACCACATCTGTATAGACTAAACAAAATAAAATATAGCTAGTTTTATGTGTCTTTTAGTATCTTGTGGAAAATGATATGGTCGTTATTCGGGGTAGGTATGAGGTAACTTTTTTCTTTTCCGGTAAAAGTTTTGTCAGCATGATTTTAAAAAAATAAAAAATTTCTGCATCCATCTCGCTAGCTATAATAAACATGATCATTTTCATTTCTATGTTGAACTAGCTAGCTAGCAAGCTGTAGTTTCTCAATTTACGATGATAATAATAATTTACTCAATTTACAATGATAATAACTAGCTAATGAATGAATGAAACCCATTGCCCCAGAGGGAATTAGTCTTGCACACAATGAGTACAACATAAAACAAAAGATTCTGCAGGCGATGCAACCTGCTGTGTTCACGACAAGGTTCCCTGTCAGTGCAGCCTCTCAGTTTTTAAGCGTCACCCCGCTAGTTTTTACTTCTGTCATATCCCAGGGTCTACCTTTAATATACCCTAGAGCAGTGGTCCCCAACCCTGCTCCTGGAGATCTACTGTCCTGTAGGTTTTCATTTCGACCCTAACAAAGCACACCTGATTCTATTAATTAGCAGCTCAACGAGATCTCTAACTGTTGAATGAGGTGTGCTTTGTTTGGGTTGGAGTGAAAACCTACAGGACGGTAGATCTCCAGGAACAGGGTTGGGGACCGCTGCTCTAGAGATCTAACTTGAGTAAAGTAGAATAAAATAGAGATCAAGAGGTTGAGGTTTTGAAGGCACATGACTACTCAGCCGTAACTGGTTGTCAGTACTACCAACATCAGTGCTATGTTATCATAGAGCTTTTAACTGAATCTTAAAATACAGTTAGTTCAGTTGTGTTAATTCAGCTCTCTCTTCACCGCACACAATTTCAAGTTGATTCTGATCTCCAGGGATTCTACAGTCATAGTCAAGGCTTTAGAGGTGGTTGTGACAGGGGACCGGGTAGAGGACTCGTGGTCACATGTTTTTGGGGTTGTAGCACAGCATGTTGAGCTTGATGTTCTCGTCCCAGTGGCGCAGCAGCAGGAACAGCTGCCGCGCCGCCCCCTTCAGGCCGGGCAAGTCTATGCCCTCGGGCAGCGTCTGCCCGCGCAGCCAGAAGTCGGCCTTGGCGGCGACCAGCTCCCACTCCACGAAGAACCCGGCGCACCGATGCTCCAGCCAGGCCAGCGCCACGGCCGTCGCCCACGTGGAGCCCTCCAAGTCCCGCAGAGCCAGCCGCTCCCCCGCCAGGTCCAGGGGCTCCACGGGGGACCCCTCGCACGCGTCCGTCTCCGAGCCTCGCCCGCTGTCCGTCTGCGCCGGACCTCCGCCCGGCTCCGGGGACATCTCCTCTGAGCTCAGGACATCGGGGAGCGGGGGGGCGGGGTCCTGCGGGCAGGGGCGTGGCCAGGGGACCCTGTGTTTGGCGTCCTGGTTACAGGCAGAGAGGGGTTTAGTGGGGGTGGGGGTGGGCGGGGAGCCGCAGTGGAAGGGGGGGCTCATGCTGCTGCGGTGGCTGGTGTAGGGGGAGGCTCTCTTCAGCTTCTCCAGGGGGATGCGCAGGCACTCGGAGTACAGCTCCGTCAGGAGGAAGGCGCCAGAGGCCAGCTGCAGACACACCTGTTGTAGGGACGAGGAAGAGCGAGAATGTGCTTTAAACCGGTGAGCCTCCTGTCCTGCCTGAAGGAAGTCCGCTACTCTTGAATGACTCTTTTATGGATTTGACCTAAATATGATATGTTTTTTCCCCCCAAAATCTCGGCCAGATGTGATGTGTGAGCAGTGTATAGTCAGCCAGCAGGGGTGATCAGTCTAGGTATTCACACTGGCCCCTGGGGCGTAAACCACAAAGCAGGATTACTGAGTTAGCTGGATAACTGCACTGAGCAAAACTCGGCACAGCTCTTTTTACTTCAGTCCATGTTCCAGATTTGGGAGGGTTCTACTCAGTGCAGTTATCCAGCTAACTCTCTAATCCTGCTTTGTGGAATAGCTACCCCCCTGGTCTGTGTGCTGATCTCACCAGCTGCATGTAGTCGGTTGTGTCGCAGTCCGAGGGTTTCTCTGCCTCAGCCGACAGGCAGTACGGCTTCAGTGGAACCTGCTTCGCTGAGGAGCTGTTGGCTCGGAGTTTGCCCAGACTGAACCTACAACACAGGCAGGGACTGAGGCGTGCTCCCAAGCAACAGAACAACTTCAATATACCATTTTGCATTGAGACGTAGGGATTATTATATATGAATTTCAACATATACTCAGTGGCCACTTTATTAGGTACACCTGGTCGTTAACTCAAATAGCCTGCACCTCCAAACATCAAATCATGTGTCTGCAACTCAATATATAAAGCATGATGCAGGTGTGGTTTAGTTGTTTTTAATACCCATACAAACAAGACAGAGGGTTGAAGGATGTGCCTTTCGCCTGGGTTAGGCCTAGACTTTCCCTTCTACCGCAGTCGTGTGATGTCGTCAGTGGTGTTCAGCTAAGCCTCTCCAGTTCTCACCTAGAGCCAAAGAAGGTCTCCACTGACCGGCTCTCCATAGACCTCTGGGACCTCCCGGACGTAGCCGACGGGCTGACGGGGTTCCAGCTCCCCCCTGTACCTCAGGGTATACATTTACACAAGTGTAATTTTTTTTACTCTCGCAAATATACTCACGAATGCCTTCACGTTAGCATTCGGCACAGGTATTCAAATCACTGGAGACGTAAAGGGGTGCGTATTGGGGATGTGCGGGCACTCACTGCTGTCCCAGGATGTCAGGCTGCAGGGAGAGGCTGGGGTATCCTCCCGGTCTGGAAAACCAAGACAAGACATGACTGCTGCTGCTGGCATCTTGGAAGACTCTAATGGAACGGTCAGCAGTGATGCTGGAAAATGTTGTGTTTTCCAGCATCACTCCTCTGACTGGATTAAATCGAGACAAACTGTTCTGTACCATGTAAATGAGGATAACTGTGTCTTCGCTGAAGATCAAATCAAAAGTTTGCTGGGAGGTTCCCATCAACACAGACGTCTGCTGCCAGTGTGGTTATTGCAATACTTGACAAATGGCTGTGATGGATGTTCAAGATTACCGATTTTGATTATTTTGTTGTCAGATATAAAGTTTATGAGAGAAAGTCATGAACATAAAACATAAAAAGTCAGAAATCTCAGAGTTAACATGCAGTTATTTGTTTTTCTTTAGCAATCAGTAAAAAAAAACTTTAAAAAAACACAATTATGTATCGTCCTTATCCGTTGGAATTCCAAATAAAATATGAATAAGTGAAATACATTTCGCTTTGGGATAACATCAGCCTTGCTTGCTTAGGCTTCTGATGACAACAATGGTCTATTGGGACAGCAACATAGATGCTGGGTCTAATTTGGCTCATTTATTATGTTATGTATTAGATAAATGGACATCACCCTTAGTTATGTATTACATATTTGGACATCACTCTTAGTATGAGAGGATAAATACCACCACATGAATATATGTTTGGAGGGGGGATCTTTTTCCTGCTTTACCTGTTGATGCAAAGGTGTCCTCAAACTCCTCAGAGTCCCGGCTGGATGGCCTGCGCCCCAATCCTGTGGAGTACGCCCTCTGCTTGCGGCTTCCAGAGTGAGAGCCGCGCCTGGTGCCAAGGCGCACCCCTGTCAAATGAAAGGTGGCCATGTTTGGTTACCACGGGGACCACTTTGGTCACCCAAGTGTATAGAGCTTTGCGATTGGGCATTGAATCTTGAAAAAACACTTACTGTACTTCTTCAAATGAATAGATATGGACATTTGAACCCTCCAAAACCAAAGTCTAAGATATAAGCTCCTAGATATAACTATACTCTTGCATGAACCATAATAACCCAACCCTAGCCCTAGCCATAACTTGAACCCCAAAACCTAATTATAGCCCTAGGGGGTCATCTGAAATATATTTTAATTAAAATGGATACAAAACAATATTACTATCCTCAGCTCAATAAAATAAATAAATAGACCTACTGTATGTTTAAGTCGTTTATTTTGTAGAAGGTATTTCACTTAGTTATGTATTGTTTATTTTATTCATCTTCCCCCCCTTGGATGCCCCTTGTGGTGAGCCAGGGTATAGTTTTGTTTTTCTTCTCAATTATAGATAGGCAGCACCTGGTGGTACCCATATATAACCAGTCAGTGAGGCTACCCAGGTGCATGTCACCAAATGACAGCTACTATGCGATTGCCTGTGTGAACCACCCTCTCCAAGAACCTATTTATTTTTGTCTTTTATATTCTTGTTATTGTTTAATAACTGTACTTTTATTGAACATTTTTGTTATGCCCACTTTATGTTGCTATCTGACAGGGGTAGGGTATAACAACTTTCAAAATGTATAAGGTTATAATTTTACATTATAAAAGTGAAAATATTTTGACCATCCAAAATCAAAGAACAGCCCTTGCCCTAAGACTTTCACAAGCTCCAAAACACTAATTATAGCCCTAGGAGTTCTTTTAAATATCTGGTGGACGCGCCCACACAAAATTGTGTTTGAAGTCATTTATTTTGAAAAATGTATTAAAAAAAAATATTAAAAAAAGGCTGTAAAAGACTATAGTGTTATATCCCAAAAGGGAAAGATTTGGAGCATCCGAGATCAAAGACTATTCTTTTCCGTAACCTTTTCCAAAGCTCCTAAACATGATCTTTCCTAAACCCTAACATTTACCGGTTTCCTTACCAACTACTGGATTCTAAAGGGATCTCCTCAAGTCGAAGTGGCTAGTATAAGTGTATGAGGGTGTATCTTTTAACAGACAGGGCTGCAACCATAGTGTTCACCGTATTGGATTTTCCGCCATTTACATTTTTCTGAAAAACAAATGCTACTCGTTCTTCAAACATTGACCGATTTGCACAAAATTTGGGAAGCTGTATTTATAGATCTCTACACATTTTGTTAAAGGATGACACAATATTGTTTTGTCAAACTAGATGTCAGTTTTGCACTACAGCCTTTACTAAATGAGTTCAAAAGTTTATTGTTGGAATTGAACGACCTGAAAGAGTAATGGTGTAAACTTGAAATCTAGTGCAGAAATGTGAAATTTTACAGTAAACATAAGCAGATAGATGCAACTAGAGTCCACAAATCTGCCCCTAGTTCCATATATGGGAGGGCATAGTCATCTGTTGGAGCAGAGATGCTTATTATCTTGGAAACCCCAGGCCCTGATAGCCGGTAGTTGTGCGTGATAATGCCATACCTGTATTTCGCACTTCCACAGAGCCTGTGAGACCTTCGTTGGTGTTGCCATCAACAGCAGCAAAGGCAGTGTACATGGAGATTGTGTTGCAGCCTTTACTGGTCTGGATGGCTTTCATGCGGTACCTCTTTGCTGGCCCTGGGAGGCGAACACAGCATGAGGAGCGTGTTTTTCCATTTCTGAGCCCACATCCATAGGCATGATACCATTCTAAATCAATAGTCTAGACCTAGCCATTGGGCTACTGTAAGTATTGCTTCACATGTTTTAGCGACCTGGCCCGTTTCCTGAGGAGTACAATGACTGACACCTAGGGTGGTACTAAAAGAAAGTCAAACCCAGGGAAAGAGTTTGGTTGCACCTTTAAAATATAATTCAACATTATAAGCTATGCATAAGTATGTGTTATTTTCCTGTCATGTGTTTTTCTTGACATTTCATCTTCCAACTGAATAGACATGTTACGTGACTAACTGAATTTTCTTGCTCTTTATAGAGTTCTCAATAGTTTGTGAAAAATTATTATTAAACTTGAAATGAACCTTGATTATATGTGCAATTGACGCATAAACATGAAAACATCCAATATATACTCAGATATAGAACCATTTGTAAATCATAATAAAGATGAGCAGTCTTAGCTTCTACTCAGACCTCAACCTCTGCTGAGAAACTATAGTACCCACATTCCCAGTGAGTACCAGCCCACTTAGACCTGTATCAAGACGAAATGCTCACCATGCTCAATGTTGGACTCTTTCTCTGCCATGTTCTCGAAGTCCCGGATGACGGAGCGAGCAGTCAAGTGGTGCACTATCTCTACCCAGCCGTCTGGCTCTGGGGAGGGTCCCTCCGGGAGCCAGAGAGGGGACAGGTCCACGGTCACCTCCCAAGACACAGGCTTTCCGGACAGCACCCCGTGGATGACAGAGCGACACAGGGCGGGGGCCAGGAGGGGCTCCTCAGGCGGGGCAGCAGAGAACAGGTACTCAGGGTCAGTGAAACTGTCCCAGTCCAGGGGGGAGGCGGGAAACAGCAGACCGTCTGGGTTAAAGGAGGGGAGAGACGACACAACAGTAAACCCCCATAGTTTTGTTAATGGATGGTGCTCCTTCGTCTACAATTTGGAATTTTAGGCTCATAGATGGTAATGTGCTGTGAAGGGCTGTTGACCAGTCCAGGGTGTATTCCTGCCTCTCACCCAATGCATGCTGGGATAGGCTCCAGCCTCCCCACGACCCTGACCAGGAATAAGCGGGTTAGATAAGGGATGGATGGAATGTGTATACTGTGTTTGGGGTTATACATAATCTGTCTGGGTGTAAATTCTGGAACAGTGAAAGGCTGAGTGTGAGACATGCAGTGCTGGAATGTAAGTTGTAGAGTTTAATGCTTGTCTGAGTGGGATTTAAAATATCGGATTGAAGGTGCTCTTTTTTTCAGTGGATAAAAGGTGTTTTGGCATTTAAAGTGTAAACATATACTGTAGGTGAGGTATTTAGGGTGTAGCAGGTAAGGTGTTAAGTTAGGTGTGAGCAAGGAGGGCTGTATCTATTTTTGGATTTCATCTATTCCTGGACTTCTGCTCTTAATAATTAATTTAGCCCAGTCATATACAGGATCTGACATTGATCTAACTTTGTTGACAAAGTAATGAATGACAGCTGAAAATGTTGTTGTTTGGTGTTTGTGATGAGACTGTGGGGCTCACTGGAGTCTGTGAGCAGTTTGGTGTTTGTGATGAGACTGTGGGGCTCACTGGAGTCTGTGAGCAGTTTGGTGTTTGTGATGAGACTGTGGGGCTCACTGGAGTCTGTGAGCAGTTTGGTGTTTGTGATGAGACTGTGGGGCTCACTGGAGTCTGTGAGCAGTTTGGTGTTTGTGACGAGACTGTGGGGCTCACTGGAGCCTGTGAGCAGTTTGGTGTTTGTGATGAGACTGTGGGGCTCACTGGAGTCTGTGAGCAGTTTGGTGTTTGTGATGGAACTGTGGGGCTCACTGGAGTCTGTGAGCAGTTTGGTGTTTGTGATGAGACTGTGGGGCTCACTGGAGTCTGTGAGGCTCAGGCGAGAGAAGGCTCCCCGGGGTGTGGGCTGGGCTTCCCCGTCGCTCTCGTCCAGCCGGCCCTCCAGAGCCTGGTCGAAGGACACCTTCTCCAGCGCCCGCCGCAGACGGTGCATGTCCAGCTCGCCCTGCGGGGAGGAGAAGCTGCGGCTGGCCATGGCCGAGCGCGCCAGGGCTTTCTGTCTGCGCCGGGACTCCTCCACGCTCAGCACCCTGCCTGTCTGCAACACACCCGCAGACACGCCCACACAGACTCATACACACTTAAAGCTTAAGAAATTAAACATACAGTCAGCCGTCAAAACAGTGAACATCTCATTGGAGTTTTAACAGTACATATGCTTTAAAGAACTTCAATGATACAGACAAATGTATTCAATTATATGAAGAATAAGAACTAGAATAGAAATAATTAATTCAATTATATTAAGCCTATTCTGGCTTAATGCAGCTGCTGTAAAATATCAGCATGTACTTTCTCTTTGGTCATATTAAGATTAAGCGAGTTTAACTGAAATGGACTGAAAGTTACTGATACACTAAATGAAAAAAGTGCTGCAATCTCTAGCTGGCAGTATATAGCCCTTCATCAGTATGCTATATGGTTAGCGAACACTAGGTGACTGGTTGTCTTCACTTTTTTTCTGATATTCTTTTTCTGTGTCCAAATTGCTAAAAACACACACACACACACACACACACACACACACACACACACACACACACACACACGCACACACACACACACACACACACAGGCACTGGTTAATTGTTGCCATAAATGTCTCCCCTTATCAGTTTCCACCAGTCATCATCGCTTACCTTTCCTGACTCGGTTTCAGTGCTCTCAGAGGACTGTGCGTGTTGCCACGGCGACTCCCAGCGCGACAGCCTGCGTTGCTCGGGCGGGGCCATCCTCTCCAGGCCCTGGGGCAGGGAGACGGAGTCCAGCAGAGCGGGCTGCGGGCAGTCAGAGCCGGAGGAGCCCTGGGTCAGGCCCCTCTCGCTGCTCAGCGAGCACCGCGTCAGAACATACTGCTCCTGCACGTAGGAGTCCCTCTGGATCCTGAGCCGCACGTCGCTGGACGGCTCCGCCTCGCCCCCTGCAGACACCCGTCAGTACCTGCGCTTCCTCTGTGCCTCACTTTATTTTCATTTTAAATCTGTTTCTGATTCTTCCCGTTTTTCCTCCCAATTTGGTAGCCAGTTGTACCCTATGCTATTTAATTCCCATGTAGCAACCGCTTGAGAATTTGCCGCTACACAACCCCGACTTTAAAGTCGGTGCTTTTACCACTGCGCCACTGCGACGCTCTCTGTCTCTGACTTTTACCGCTATTTGCAGTTTTACAAGATTTGAGTCCACAACTTTCTGGTTACAAGCCCAGTTCCCTAAGCACCAATGCCACAGTATTCCCTAGACCAGGGGTGGCCAACCCTGATCCTGGAGAGCCACAGGGTCTGCTGGTTTTTGTTGTTACTCGCCACTTAATTGATCAATTAAAGCAATCTAACACACAGTTAACTCAGCTCACCTGGTTTCTTTGGTCTAAGTAGTTGTCATATTTATGGTCAAAACAAAACCCAGGAGACCCTGCAGCTCTCCAGGACCAGGGTTGGCGACCCCTGCCCTAGGCACACTGACAGGCGAGCCTTACCGGTGCTGGTGCTGGTGCTGGCATCTGCAGGCCTGGCACACGAAAACTCTGAGGAGATCTCGCGGGATATCTCTCGAACCGCCTCCTCCACGTCGTCTTGCTCCGACGGGGGCAACAGGGGTTCCAGGGGGTCAGCGGCGAAGGGGCCGCAGAGCTCATCCTGCGAATGCCCAAATACGGATCCCACGGAGCCCCGGGACAGGCCCTTGTAGGCGCGGCTCTTTGTCTGCACAGGGAGGGGGGGCAAATAAACAGCTCGCACCAATGAGAGACCTGTACGGATGCATTCCAGTCTCACCCTGTGTCATGGTTTATGACCATTTTTCCCTTGCGGTCGTGTTCCTCGGTCGCCACACGTGGGCGCTGCTCCATTAGTGGAGTTTTGGCTCCGTCTTGTCTTTTCACAGAGAAGTCTCGTCAGCGTTCACAGGTGTGCGTGTTTTACCGGTGAGCTATATAAGCCCATGTTCCCTTTGTTCTGGGCTTTGATATGGATTGTTTGTTGTTTGTACTGTGTTGTATTCTCTGGCATTATTTGTGCTGTTTTGTGTGCGGTTTATTTTGCCCTTTTAAAAGTTTTAGTCAGTATGATTAGGTCTAGGGTTTTAAGGAGAGCGTTTTGCTCCGTTGTGCTTTATTGGAGTTTTGCGGGACTTGCCTTTGTGCTTTGAGCTTTCCGGTTGAATTCCTTTTTTTGTGTGCTCGTTTCTGTCACCGCTTTCTGGTCTTCCTTTGTTTGTCTGTTGCCTAGATCTTTTGCCCTTTTCTGTCTCTTTCTCCTCTCTCTGTCTGCTGTCTTCCATGAAAGCGAGAGGAGTCTTTGTTTGTGTGTATTTGTATGGTAGTTTCTTACTAAGAGACAGGGCGTTTTATCATACTGACTTTAGGGCTTTATTTATTCTTAGAGTCAGGGCGTGTATTTTCGATTGAGCTTGCGTTAGCCGGTAATTCCGGTGCAGCTGTCCTGTTCGTCCATCAGTACTAGTCTCCGTACATGGAGTTTTTGGCGATTTTGTTCGGAACTGTAGTTCTGTTCGCCCTTCGGTACATGTCTTCCCATAGGGAGACTGGGCGATGTTGTGGACACGTTTGCGTGTGACTGCGAGTCTCTGAAAGTAGCCTTGGAATGTTAGTTCTCTGTTTCATTCTCCTCGTTTCATTCTCCTTTATTGAGAGGCTAGGGTGTGTATTTTCTACTAAGCTTGTGTTGGTCATTTTTGCTAGTAAAGTTATGGGACGACGGTGCTCCGTCGGCTCGCCTGTAAAATGTTTCTTTCTCCTGGGAGATTGGGCGTTTACCCCTTTACGTTTTCTGGAGTAATGCGGGACTTGCCTATGTGGATGTAGTTATCCAGACTCTTCCCCCCTGGCTCTTGTCTGTTCCTGCTTCCTAGTCTTTGCATGTGACTGCGAGCCTATGAAAGTAGCCATGGAATGTTATATCTGTTCCTTCTTCTCGTTACATTCCTCTTTACCGAGAGGCAGAGCACTTATTCTCGTCTAATCTTGCGTTAGTCATGGAGCCGGTAAATGTCCGGAACAGCTGTTCTGTTCGTCCTTCGGTACCTGTCTCCGTATATGGAGACTGGGCGATTTTGTTCGGAACTGTAGTTATATTCGTCCTTTGGGTACGTCTCACCTCACAGGGAGACTGGGCAATTTTGTTGACATGTTTGCGTGTGACTGCGAGTCTATGAGAGTAGCCTTGGAACGTTAGATCACCATTCCTTTCGCCTCCTCGTATACTATTTTGTATTATTTTGCAGTGTTTATTGGCTGTGTGTTTTATTTGTGCCATTACGCTACTCGCCGGTTCTTATGCGTCTCGTTACCGAGACAGGGCGTTTGTTATTTCTGGCTCGTTCTTTAGTCACTTAGCTCGTAGAACTATGGGAGCCTAGTGCTTTGTTTCCATTCGCCTTGTTTGGTTTTCTTACTGAAAAACCTGGCGTTTGCGCTTCTACTCATTGGCGTGTGACAGTGAGCCAGTTAGTAGCCTTGGTGTGTGTGTTTCCCTGTCTTGTCTCCTTCCCTTAACTACGGGGTTTCCCGTCCTAGTGGCCTAGTGCTTAAAGAATCCCCTTGCTGCGTTTGGCTCCTCCTACCTCACACGTCACGCTGCATTACACCCTGAGGGCATTTGTGCCTATTTACCAACTGAATCTGACTACTGCCCATTGCCTATAACATGTGAGGTACTCTGGCTTTGATGACAATGATATAGTGTCATAGACCTGCAACTTGGGGAAGCCTGGGCAGAATGGAGTTTGTTCAAAGCGGTAATTGTTTGCTGTCTCTGGCTGCACTCGGTTTATTCGGTAAAGCTTCTTTTGCAATGACATTGAAGCCTTTTGTAGAAATTTGATACTACACAATTATATTTGACCATCAGTTCCAGAGTCATATTCCAATTCATTATCAAACAGATGTCTGAGAGCGCCTTCAAGATCAGATGGAAAATGGACAGAACAGAAAAACAATCAGTGACTAAATACCCACAGACCAAATGCCCCCACACAACATTTACTCTCATGATCTTGTCCCTTCTAATTTTATCTCTGTCTTAAAGCCCACGTTAAAGAAGTACTTAACTTATTTAAACTGAAGTATACTAGGTTTAAAGAAGTGCTTAACTTACTTAAACTGAAGTATACTAGATTTAAAGATGTACTTAACTTACTTAAACTGAAGTATCCTAGGTTTAAAGAAGTACTTTTTGTTCTACTGGGGGTGGGTTGGGGTTGAGGTGGGGAGCTGGTGCCAAAAAATATAATCCAGACACTGATGAAATAAATTTGCAAAGGCAGTGGAGGTAAAGTTGTAAGATGAAAGTGTGTATGAACTCCACACTTACCTCATTCTTCTTACTTCTGAAGGCAGATACATCATAGATGGTGCAGTAGCCAATCAGGCAGTTTCCAGGATACAACGGAGGGATTTCATTGGGTGAGAGGAGTGCCTCCAAGTTATCCGGGACATACCAGTCAATCCGGACATCCGTGAGTACGGGTTCAAAGGCCTTCTTCAAGGATTTTATCAACTGTGGGAAATTAAAATAAGTCACTTAAATATGTTACATTTTAAAGATGAAAATAGATTAAGACATGAAGTTAAAGAGTATATACATTAAAGGTTTGAGGAAATCTGAAACAGTTTTTTAAGTTTGTTTTTCCCAAACAGGGGGGCAAGGTCACATCATTCTCACCTTGGGCTGCAACCTTTCTTCCATACTAAGGAACTCTGTGGCACCTCCTGTAACCTTGGCAACCCCTTGCAGCAGCCTTCTGCAGGCCAATGGGCCCAGGCCTATCCCAAAACACCTGCCAATCAAAGTAGGCTTTACAAATGGAATATGGCCAAAGCTCTCATTTATTTACCTTAGAAGCCCCATAATATAGAACCTTCTGGACAGAAAGTTTGGCCTGTCACATGAAATTTTGTCAATTGTGTCAATCTGGCGAGTGTAAAATCTGGATAAAATAGAACATCATAATGCTGTCAGAAAGTGGGAACTTCACTGAATGAAATTGCAGCAGGAACAGGGGCCTGTTTCACAAAGCAGGATTACTGAGTAAAACCCGGAACCTTCCCAAATCTGGAACATGGACTGAAAGAGCTGTTCCGGGTTTTACTCAGTGTAGTTATCCAGCTAACTCGGTAATACTGCTTTGTGAATCAGGGTCCAGATCACTGGGAAGGTGGGTTGGCCTCTCTTTAGGATGATGAGAGGACTGTGGGGTACTGTGTGAAAGACGATCATGGAAATCCCACTGCCCTGGTGAGACATTTTGTCATTCCCTGAGCACACACACTACTGCAGTGCTAATTACATAAGAATTCAGCATCAAACCTTTGAGGAAACCATCCCAAAAGTCCTGATTTAAACAGCCCCACTTGACCTAAACACTCACGTTATCACTTCACATTATTCTCTGATCAGATTGTCTCGATAACTGGACATGTTTATTCACCAAGGTCTTTTAAACCTTGTAATGTTAAGGATTAATATTCATCATGTGGCAGAACCTATAAAAACTTAAATACTCCATGAGTTATTGGGCCATTTCGCTAATTGAACGTCCCAAGACACAACCTCCACTCCCCTCCTAGAATGCAACAGTGACGCATTGGATGCGGGAGAATTTGGGCAGCCCTTTCACAAATCAAAAATACTATGCGTATATTTAATTGTAACAAACGTGCAAAGGTAGTCGGTAAACAAGAAAAGCTCTACTGCTGGGAGTGATTCAGGAGTTTCCTCAGTGCTGGCACTGCAGCGACACAAGGCGCCTGTTTGTTTGTGCATGGAATACAGATGTACGGAAAAAATGGAATTAGCCTGAGTGATTTTTCCACAATGCCCAAGGGAGCAGTAGAGCAGAGTGAGGTACGGTAGCCGTGCCGGCAGAGCGGAGCACTTAGCGTGATTACTGGGTATGACCTAACATAACGCTATGTCGCCACCCTCCGTCTCCTCTCCCTCCTCCCCTCTGTCATCAAACCCAATCGAAGATGTGCTGTAATTATTGTTCTGGTGGCTTAGCCAGAGAGCGGCAGGGGGACAAACCTTGTACAAAGTACTTTGTAGCTTTATCTACCTTTGTTCACCACCCTTACAACTGAACTGATGCCTGATTCCTACCCACAGCCCTGTACAACCTACAGGGCCCTGTATGTAGTATTATAATTAACAGTTTGATCCTGGTTACAGATTGATAGACAACCCCTTGTGGTGCAGAGCTGGCCTACTGAAAGCTGTTAGGAGTCGCAGATGCACCATAAATTGACAACATTTAAACCTACACAAATTGCTTAGAAATTTCTGATGGCAAATCCAGGTTCATGTTTCTCCAAATCGAAGTTATGGTTCTGTCCTCTGCAATCTTTAAAGGTGCCAATCACATAAAATAAAACTATTTATTCTATTTGCGTAAATACATATCAATAAAGAAATAGCCTCTATTGACGGTATGGAATTACATTTCAAAAGGATTTGATGCTATCACGCGTAGAGCCCACTGCACATGGGAAAGGTTGCTTTTACTGAATAGGCCCATTCTAGTCATCACGATCTACAAGAACTTACAAGAAAACTACAAATCCGGAGCAAGTTCACTGCACTTTAGATTGGCAGGAGATGTAACAGTGTAACTATATGCTAACTTTGCCAGGCATAGGAGTTACTTCTGCTGGCTGTTGCTTTTCTTGTCAAACTGTTAAATCACGATCTTCTCAGGATGAGGCGGCCCCGTGCCATCTTTACCTGCCCGAGCAGGCGTTCCTGCGCGCGAGCTCCAGCACTTTGCCGACATTGCTGACCGTGCCATCCGTAATGATGAACACCTGACGCGGACTGCTGCGCTGCACGGGCTGTTGGTACACCCAGGAGAGGGCACCGAGGAGATTGGTACCCCCCATGTCAGCCCTTATCTTCTGGACATACTCGTAGGCCAGCACCAGGGTTTCCTGGAGAAAGCAAATACATGAAAATATACGTCCCTCACATCAGCATAGCTAGAAGTGAAGTAAGATATGTAAATTCGCCAAGTTAGAAAAAAAAGAGCTGGTCACTAAAACACAATGACTACAATTAGAAATGGTGCTTTTTTTTTTTTTACACAGTGTTCCAACAATAAAATGCATCTGACCAGTTCATACTGTGTTAAAAACATGACGGCCAAAACAAAGACGCACAGTTTGTGACAAGGATGGGGTTCTTGAAAAGGAACTGCCTGACAGGCGTGATCGACAAAATAAATATTCCCCGGTGTAATTGCTTGCAAATGATACTATCTGTTATATTAATGTTGTTAATCTTAGCCGTTTCAAAACAAATCATAGGAGCAGCTTTAAATGAACTGTATCTCTACTGTATCTCCTAAACATTTATTTATAATAATCCCAAGCATACACGGTCAACAGATTGGATGGCGATCACATCTTGTTATGAATGCATAGTCAGATCACCATATGGCCATCTTTATTAAAAAGCATTTGTCCTACCTGGCCCTTGCACTGACTAAACCTGATACTCTGCTGTCACGGCAACCTCGGAGGGGTGACCTGGACATTGTTATCCAAGTGGGAGCAAACAAGGTAATTCACTCAAATAAATACCAGCTCTGTTCAAGGTAAAAGCCATCTCGAAGTGCATCACGGTTTTTTTGGTGGCATTTATTTTCTGTAGACATTTTAAGGCCTCTTTCTCATCCAGAGCTGCTGGATTAGCCATGCACATGATGTTGTGGTTGCGATTCCGGTGTGTGAGAGAACTGTGTGCGAGAATCGTGTTCTCAAAGAAAGGCATCCTCTCAATTTAACTTCCAGAAAGGCTTCCTCAGTCACACCTGAATTTATACCTTTTCTGATTTCAAATTAAATTAATTGTGACTTGACGTATAAAAATAGTGTTCCTGTAAATCCTGTGAGAAAAGCTTTGGACTATAATGAAACCATATATGATTGTAAGTACATATAGTAGCTATATTTAATCATATATAAACCACTGTTACGATATGGTTACTCTGGTACTGACATCGGTGCAGTGCTTGCTGGCGGTGAAGATTGCTTTTGTGGTGGAGCCAAACCCCACAATGTTGAGCAGTGTCCCTGGGGGCAGACTCTTGATGGCCACCACCATACCTTCCTGTGGGGTACATACGAATATGCTATGAGTGCAGATCAGGTGCACTGTAGAAATAGATAGAATGTAGAATAGGTCCTTACACTAAAATAACAGATCTGGTGCATGAAAATGCAGGCTTTTTTTGGTGGCAGCGATATGCAAGTATTTACAGAGGTAGGACTGCATATACTTCCCATAGATATAGAACCATAGATATGACATATGTCATAGTTAGTGGCACAATTTTTGAGACCATACCCAGGTAAGATGGTGGCCAGTAACCATGGTTTTATATCTATGAACCAAACATCAGTTATCTGGCTTCTGAGACCCGATTATGACATCACAGTGGGTTAGAAAGTACATGACACTTTGCCATAGGTTCCTATTATAGCTGTACCCAGGTAAGATGGCTGCCAAATTGTTCCATTTCAGAATACCAAATTACTATTACATTACATAATATGTCATATCTATGGTTCTATATCTATGGTACTTCCATTCAGCATGCCATATTGGATGGGATGACCAAACCCACATGACATTCACATCACAACGTTTTTCCCTCTTATCTAGTAATCACATTTCTGTGCCACAAACCATCCCCTGAAGGGTCCAGTGTTGCCCAATCCATGTGCCATGGAGGGTGAGAGTATGCAGGTTTTCATTCCAACCAATCACTACACCTGCTGATTTCACTAATTAACACACCTTCAACCAGAGAGGAGGGAACTAATTGGTGAAATCAGGAGGTGTAGTGATTGGTTGGTATGAAAACCTACATACTCTCAATCCTCCTTGGCACACGATTGGGCACCACTGCCTGGCTACCCTGTCTGGCGTGTGTGGATTCGAAGGGTCACCTTGATCTTGTCAATGTTGCCACCACTCATGCTCCCACTGCGGTCAATGAGGAAGATCATCTCCCTGGTGGCCCGGTGCAGCTCGGCCGGGTCACTCAGCAGGTCTGGGCAGAAGTTCAGCATCAGAACCGGGTTACACAGAATGTCCTTGTGGAACCGCTTCCTCACAAACTCCAGCTGAGGAGGAAAAGCAATTATTACAAACAAGGACATTTTTGGAGCACTGTAGTTAGATAGTCAGACCCACAAACCCCACAGTGTATCCCATAAACATAAGCCTGAGCTAATGTTTCAAGACTTCAACAGGAAATTTCTAAAAGTTATTAAACAAATTCATAATGAGCAGGACTTTTGATTACTATTTGTTAGTTTGACCTTCAAAATGATGCAGCAATTATTGCTAATGGGTGGAAGGAAACACTTAATGAAAACCTTTTGTGAGATATGCTAGAATTAACAGTGGCTGAAGTGTGTGTGTTTTTGAAAGCACCCAGCACCATACAGTTTAGCGTTATTGCCTCAGTTGCCGCCCTTGCAGTGTATGAGGTGGATAAAGCCTGGCAGAGTTTTGATAAACAGCTGACCTTCTTTTCACAGTCTGATTCTTTCTTGGCACAGCGAATGAAATCGCGGCGGGCACTGATCTGCTGCTCGTACTCCTGGAAGCTGAGTCGACCTCTCTCCAGGATGATGAGAGGATTGTGAGGTTCTGTGAGAAAGAGGATCGTGGGAATTCCACTGCCCAGTTGAGAATGAACCTTATCATTCCTTGTAGTCTAGTCCGCAACTCTCTGTGGTCACTCGTGGCTATGCTCTAGTCTGCATTTCTTTCTATGGCCCCTCATGGGAATGTTCTAGACTTACTCTGTTTGTTGCCTCTCATAGAACACTCTAGTCTGTAACTCCCTCTGTGTCCCCCATGTTCAAACATATAACTCTTCCCCAGGCCTTTTAAGAGGACACCCTGGTATGGTAACTGTCCCCTCAGCAGTTATGGGGAGGCTGTGGTCTGTAAATCTTCCCCCAGCCCATTGATGTGAAGCTCTAGTGTGTAATTCTTTTCACTGGTTCCCGTACAGCGAAGCCTCAGGACCTCACCACTCAGATGCAGGATGATCTCTAGGTGCCGGTCAAAGGGGTGCTCCTCTGCAAGGGTGATGTAGGTGGCAGAGGCGCACTGGGCACCGGGGTCACCGTCTGCCCGGAGGGCATGGGTAGGGCTCTCCAGACCTTCAGAGACAGGGGACAGACAGCTAACTGCCAAAACAACTTCCGTGACTGAAAAAGGTACTGTCGCAACACCAAATGAGTCAGTAACAGTATTTTAAAAGCACACATTGTACAAAGACTCTCTTTTTGTTAATTTTCTGAGGTAACCACTGCTGCTAAAACACAAACAGCATATTTCTCTTCGACAGAGTCAAGTGCATTTGCTACTACTACTGATGGAAAAACAAGGCTTCTCCTCTTGGCAGATGAGAGTAAGTGAGTGTCCCCCTCCCCCCTCTCCACTCCCCAGGAGTATATTGACTGTGGGGGTGATTGAACGTCCTAATTAACCACCCTCTTAATCTTGACTGATACGTTCTGGCCTGGCTCCAGTTCCAAGCTGGACCACTCCCTCTCCCCCTGTCCTCATCTCGACTCCCAGTGCTGCCAGGTCCTCTGGCCAGCGCAGTGACATATTTCATAAAGGAGGGAGTGGATGTCGAAGCCAATTGTGTCTTTCAGTAAATCAGTTGTGGAGACTGGCTCTAGCCATTAGCGCCTGCCCCTCCCTCTCCTCAGCTCTCCCAGGCAGCTCTCTGTTCCGCCTGGCAGTCCCAGTGTTCCATAAAGAGAGAGCCTGATCAGGTGCAGTGAGAGGTAATGGTTCGGGTGTAGTTTTGCGTGAGGGGGTTCTGTTGCGCAGGCATATATACCCCTACCTGCAAGCAGACACGCCCCCCTGACCAGCAGCTGAAAGTTGAGCTCGTAAGGCATGTGAGTGACTGCCGGACTGGTGAAGATCCCATGGGCACAGTACTGGGGAGAGCCCATCAATCTCTCCTGTTTGCCAGAGGTGCCCCCAAAGCAGGTGGTTGGACTAGAATGGGAGATGGGTGGGGGATGCCAAAAAGCAAAAAAGGAGACAAAAATTTTTTGAATTTGACTCAAAAATAATTTTTTGTTTAATTAAACATGGTCTCTTTTAGATATGAAATATGGCATGAACAACCTATACATTAAATTAGTAAATTAGTAACTCACATACAACTATTACATACCTCTGTTCATCCCACCTCACCCCAAACTCGCTCTTGTTTGGAACCATCCTTCCTCTCACTATGGGCGTAAGCACTGAAGGGTAGACCAGGCGGACTGCTCCATTCTCCAGCGTGGGAAGCTCCAGAGTGGTGCTTATGATGACAGTAACTATCTCCATTGGTCCAACGACACCGGTGCCAACAATGAAAGTGGTTCGCTCCAGGTCTTCATCCAGGATGAGGTGCCCTGAAACGTAGCACTTGAGAAGTCAGAAGATGAATGCTTTTTATATGCAGGTGATCTCCATTTGCATTTGAGTTGGCATTTTCGGCACTAAGAAAAATATTTAGTTATTATTCAGCTTCAGTATCCACCTACAGTGTGTTGCAGTGTAATTTAATAAGCGAACGCCTCATTAGAAATGGCAATAGTATAGACATTTAGCAATCTGAGATAGGAAAGGATTAATATGTTTCACAATCTGCATTTCTCACTCACCACTCTTTCTCTCTCTCTCTCACTCATGCTCTCTCTCTCTCAAAAAAAAAAGTCGCACACTTTAATATTTAATTGGACCGCCTTTAGCTTTGATTACGGCGTGCATTTGTCCTGGCATTGTATCAACAACTTTATGCAACGTCACAACATTTATTTCCGTCCAGAGTTGCATTCATTTTTGGCCGAGATCTTGTATTGACGACGGGAGAGTCAAACCACTCCGTAAAGTCTTCTCCCAGCACATCCCAAAGGCTTTCAATGGGGTTAAGGTCAGGACTCTGGTGGCCAATTCATGTGTGAAAATGATTCCTTGTGTTTCCTGAACCACTCATTCACAATTTGAGCCTGATTGGCATTGTCGTCCTGGAATATGCCCGATGATGGGATAACCTGGTCATTCAGTACATTCAGGTACTCAGCTGACTTCATTTTATTGCTGCATTACGTTGCTGAGCCTAGACCTGACCAATTGAAGCAACCCCAGATCATAACACTGCCTCCAGAGGCTTGTACAGTGGGAACTATGCATGACGGGTGCAACGGCGACTTTTTTTTTGGCCAGGCAGTGTAAATATATATATATACAGTATGTATGTTACATAAGGAAGTGTAGGAGGTATATGTTACATAGTCTCACCATTAGTGCACTGCATGTCCATGTTAGAGCTCCCACAACAGCCCCAGTCCTTGCTGTTTGTGCACTGCATGTCTAGACTGGAGCTTCCAGAGCAGTCCAGGCAGCAGTCCTCCATCTTTCCCCGGTTCTGGATCTGCACACTGACTGTCCTGCCTGCAATGACTGCCTCAAACCCCACCACCACCTCCTTCTCCCCCAGGGGGTATACAAACACACCTGGACGACAAAAGGGGAGCGAATAGGACATATCAGAGCACCATCTGTAAGGTAGCAAATGCAAACTGCTGTTGCCTTTGAGGAAATAGTGAGGGGGTAGCTACACAAAACTTTGCGCCAAGCTCCACATGTAACACAGCCTTACAAGTTCAAGCTCAAGCTCAAGTTCAACTGTCACAAGCTCTCATTTAAACAAGATAATAATAGTGAGAAAGGAAAATAAAAAAGATTGATAAAAACACAGTGTATATATACGTACGTATGTACATAAAAACATGGGGGTATATATGCTCCTTCAGAATAAGAGAATAAAATGAATAAAAGTACAAATAATGAATAAGAATGCAGCCAAATTTTTAAAAATAACATGGCATTTGGATAGAAACTGTTCCTGGACCTGGGTTTTGAGACTGGTATCATCTGCCAGTCTTGGGAGACTGGGGACAATTTCTAGCGCCTTGCTGCAGCACCTAATTCAATGAATATCTTCTATTAAAAAAAGGGCCTGTGGCTATTATCTTATGTGCCATCCATACAAAGTGAGGTAACCGCCTTACCTTCCACAGGCTCAGAGTCTGTGTTGGCATAGGTGAGGTGGGAGGTGATCCCCAGAGAGCAGCCATTGGCGCAGGACTTGATACAGGAGGCCTTGAGCAGCAGGGGGGGCCCACGTGGAGCGGTTCCTCAGGCCAGGCATCTCCTCTGCTGGGGAACCAGGGAGCTCCTGGTGCAGGCACTCCTGAACCAGAGATGTGGCAGTGAGCTGAACCAAGAGAACATGGAACACCATGTGAATAGACTTAGGCTTGAGTCATGGCCCTGCTGGGTGGATGTATGAGGCCTCTCATCTAATGTAACAATCCCCGTCTGAGGCAATGTCAAGAGCTGAGCAGTAATACACAGGATTTTGACTCCTTTCCTGAAAGTTTGCTGGTATAATTAGTAGCATCACTTGAAAAATTCAGGAGCAGTGAGCATAACTGATTTTTTCAGGAAGCTTAAACAGTATATAGGATACAGGCCACAATAATAATTTGCTTAATTAAATTTTCTTGAATATATATATATATATATATATATATATATTTTTTTCTGATTAGTTTTGTCAATGATACACATGACTGGGGCTTATATTGCTCCATGGACTTTCTCCTCTTCATTCCAGGTCTAAGGTCAATTCAAATGTTGGATACTAGTCCAGGATTTCCAACATTATGTTGAGCAGAGATCCTATCTGCTTTCCTCTGTGCACTGAAGGCTCAGTAATGTTCTCAAGGCAACTATCCTGCCCTATCCTTTTCCAATAAAAAAAGCATTGTCAATAAGACAAGCATTCATATTTGTTCCCCTATGGCCGTGATATTTATCCCCTTCTGACAACATCACAGGCCGGTTACCAGGCTATTTCTTGTCCTCTCGCTGCATGGCAACCGTCAGAAGCAGCAGGCGGATGCATTAGCACACGGCTAAATCATTAACAGCTCAGTCAACATTCCATGAGCGCTGGGCTCACCATCAATGGCCATCCTAATGCAAAACCAAATACCCAGTACTCTCCAGGGATGGACACAGCAGGGAAATGTTTCATTGATTTCATGGCAAAATTGTGGGAAATGCCAGAGAAACCTCATGTACAGATCTAGGTGTGTGTGTGCGCGTGTGTGTGTGTGTGTGTGTGTGTGTGAGAGAGAGAGAGAGAGAGAGAGAGAGAGAGAGAGAGAGAGGAGAGAGAGAGAGAGAGAGAGAGAGAGAGAGAGAGAGAGGAGAGAGAGAGAGAGAGAGAGAGAGAGGAGAGAGACAGAGAGAGAGAGAGAGAACCTATTAGGAAATCAGAAATGTCTTTAATCTCCCCCAATATCTTACTAAGGCTACAGTTTCTTGTGACAAAATAATACATTGCAGGATATCTTGATGGACTTAGTGAAATTACAGTTATGTACAGTCTTTTGGACACAGGAAAAGCTTAGCTTCATTCAAGAATAAATCAAATAATTATTTATGTAGTGTATTCTCTTCTTTCATATGTTTTTAGCTTTCTGTCAATCTGTCTCATTCACGATAAACTCATACAATCATGGTGTTAGGTGAAAAATGCATATAGGCACTATAAAAGAACGAGGAAATTGAAAACAGGGTTCATCATTTTACTATTTACATAACAACAGTCATTAAGAATAGAAATAGGTGGTTTTGTGGATTTGGTCACAGCTCAGTGATTTTGGTAGCAGTCGGTAGCTGTTTGTTCTCCGGGTGATGAATGACCTTTTTACATTTATTCTCAAAAGAAGATCAACAACTTAAATCTGCCCACACAAGCTCGATTAGCAACCATTAGGTAGGTCAGGATAACGCAAGTTCTGAGATTTAAAAATACAGGTGTGAGCGTGCGACTGACAGATGTGAATTTTTTACATATTTTTTTTCACATCGCCAACTTGCCTGCAGCCAAACCTTCTCAGGTTTTTTAAAAAAAACAAGAGAAATATGGTTGTAAAATCAATACTGTTGGTTCAGAGCAATGGTTTTCAAGGCCAGGTCAACTAAAGCCAGCCAACTAGAGCCCAGCCATCCTACATACAGCCCACCAGACCTGTTTGAAGGAGAAGAAAAGTAAATAAATAATAATAATTGATATTTCCTTTGAGACGCCTTTTATCAAAATGTGTGCTTGGATTGGTGGAGGTAATTTTTGTGCCGGTTTACATATCGCGGGTTTGACGCATTGGTTATTCAAATGGTCAGATTAAATTCCTGCTAACCGTGAACGTCAAGGGACTGGCCTTGTTTCATAAAGGGCAAGTGCAAGCTCGCATCACAGGATGTAAGTACATGAGGAATACTGGGTCTGTGCAGTGGAGCAGTGGTAACAAGCTTGGACTCTGGCCCTCAGGTTTATGGACTTTAGCTTTTGGTGGGAACCTGCTTTAACAGGTGGCACGGAATGCATGCAATTCAAAACCACAAAGGTTATTTGGCTGCTACCAGTGAATAATAAAATGGATGCTCTTCTGGGGTCCAATGCATTTTTTGTGTGCTGTTGTGAGACAGTATTTGTTTGGAATAAGTTAACAGGGTAACAGGGTACGCAGAGTGGCTGAGGTCGCACCTGTTTTTGCACATTAAGGCCCGCGGTAATCAGACGCGCTGTGTGATTCACTGCGTTCGGGAGGACACGCCAGGCTTTGCACACGCATCACCGCCCACTGGCCTTACTGCTCTCCCAACCCCAGGCAAACGAGCGGGCAAGGAGGCCGTCTGTGATGATCACCAACATGGAATCAGCCACCAGTCGCTACGGCTGCCTCACACTTCTCAGAAAGCAAACACGGCAAAACATTCAGTGAGACTGCGGTAAACTGCAATTCTGCCTGACAGAGTGAATCTTATCCCTTTTGGACTCGCATAAGCTGTTACAGTCGAATTAACACTGAACATTTTCACCGTGTTCAGCTTCACCCATAAACCTCCACTTGACTTTATACCTCCTAAACATTTTCCAACAACATTGACTGACAAAGACAAGGCATGGTGTTATCTTTGTTATATTAAAACATTATCTCACATTTTTCAAATGAATAACATGCAAGTGCAACATGCAAGTGATTTGTCTTGTATCCTCATTTATCACTCTCCTGTAGTTACTTGCCAGGCAAAGACAGTGAAACAGGAGAGCCTGAAACTAAACAATGACTCTAACAAAGCAAAGCTGCATGCCATTATGAAACCAGTACTGACAAACAGTTACTACATTGCAGTAACTGTCAGTGCTACGAAATAGGTTGTCTATCATCTAGAAATTAAGTGTAAAGTCAAAACAAAAACAATCTATTCATATAATTGATTTCCATGTTTCAACTGAAGGGATAACTTGAAGGGCTTGTTCTCCTGACTTATTTTTCCATAGAGTTCAATTGGAAAATTTGTCAGGAGAAATAACCCTTAAAGTGATCCATCCATATCTACTGCATATCTGGCAGCAGAGTGATGGTTTGAGGCTCATTTGATACCTCAGACCCTTGATGACATACAGCCATTTTACCAACCATGTATTCCATACTGTTCCAGCATAATTTACAGCTAAATCTAGTCCCCACCCCCCAATTCCCATAGAGATCCATTCAAATGCAGAGACGTTATAGTATCGCTTGTAAGAGTACCCAGAAAATAAGATATCAAGAGTATTTTGATGTTGTTGGGTAACAGACATCAGGAAGTCATGGCATGCAAACGATATGCGACCAAATATTAAAAATGATTACTTTATTCTATATATAAATGCAGGGGTGCCAATAATTGTGGCACACGTGGTTTCGTTAAAAATAATTATTTCTTGATGAGGGAGTTTTTTTTCTCATAATAAATTTACTTCCATTAAAGGTTGGATTTTTTCTCATTTTTTTCAGTGTGAGATTAAGTTAATTCACCACACAGGGAATCTTTTATAACCCTTTTTACTCATCTTTACCAGGGGTGCCAAAAATAGTGGAGGGCACTGTATATATAGCATACTCTTCAAACAGGAGTCGCCGGTTGAGTCAATGAATGGTTTACACGAGGATGAAACCATAACTTTTCAATGTAACATCTTAGGATACCGTGCAAGTTGTTTTTGTAATTTATCATAATTCACTATAAACTGATGTCTCAGTTCAGCTGTGCTAGGCAGACTGCACCACAATCATTATAAATCAATCAAGGTGCAATTTCGGATTCCGACAAAAAATACAAAGGTAAGGGTTGGCAAAATAAGCATAATTAAAGCGACATTAATTGACCAGTCTACAACATTTCCCGATATCTAACTGACATCTGATATAACAAGTCATTACAGCCATTGGTTTATTTGCACTGAGTATATAAACTCAAAAGATTACAATAAAAACACAACTTCATGGTAAATACTACTACTACTACTACTACTATTACTAATAATAATAATAGTTGAATTTATATAGCACCTTTCATTCAATAAAATACAGCTCAAAGTGCTTTCCAAACATAATAAAATAAAACAAAACATATTAAGCATTGAATGACAAAATATAATATATACAAAGTTAAACATTAAAATAAAAGCATATATCATTAAAACAGTAAAACCAATGAGTAAAAGAAATATAAAGAAATGAAATTAACTTGAAGGTAAGATTTAAAAAAAAAAAAAAAGAGTTTTGAGCTGTTGTTGTGCCTGACGGATATCAATTGTTAGTGCATTCCAAGCTTTTGGAACATAAAAACAGAATTGCTTCACCAGATTTATTATGTTTCATTCTTGGAACATTAAATAAACAAGTAGCTCGTGATCTAAGTATTCGGCTTGTTACATGCTGACAGACGTTCAGAAATGTATGATGGGGCTAAACCATGAAGAGCTTTGTAAACCAATAGAAGTAGCCTACTTTGAAATCATTCCTAACCAATGAGGCCAGAACAGGAGTGATATGTTCAGATATGTTCGGTAATTAATTAGCTGTTTAGATAAGATATATTAATAGCCTATAATTATATCTATAGCAAAACGGGATATGCATTTTAGATATGATAGCAAAGTAGATGCTATAGACTCTATATAAGAAGCTGAATAGCTGAGCAGGATCCCTGTCCAAGTGCCCTCTCCGAAGTTTTATAAAGCTATGCTATTCTGTAAAACTTAAATAACAACGATGCACCGGTTATTACGCGTGCGAATCACACTTACTTGCAGTTTGTATGTGCTGTTCTGGAGAGCTGTAGTCGTGCACAGGAGTTTTCGATCTTCCTCTTACAGCCCAGGCAGTTCTTGGTAATTGCTCCAGGATGCTTGGTAAGAACAGCGCCTGATGTTCGTAGCGCATTTCACTCACGTGCGCTCTCGAAACGCACAGAGAGCGCGCGCACTGTTGTGCGTCTGGAAATCTCTGTTACAGGCTTTGCAGACACTACATAGGCTACAGACGAGTCACACCCATGTAATCGTGCTGCACGTTTTCTTTTTTTAATGTAGTTATGCATTCATAATACAACACGTCGAGATACGTTCGCGAATAATGTGGTGAATAAAACGATGACCAATATTATTATTATTATTATGGTTATTTGGACATATAGCCTACGTTAAAAAAACTATATAATTCTCTTCAAATACGAAGTTATTAATGGCAATGTTCGTTGCCTGGGACTCGTCTTATAGCCTATTTTAGTGTCGTCTGTAACAGTTACGAGTATTGAGTATCTGTTTTATGATCATTTCTGAGCTGAGTCATTCGTTATGTATACAAGGTGGTCAATGCTGTTTCATTCAGCTGCAACTATAGGCGAGTGGGCGCACATTTGAACGATTATGATCTTCGTCCAATTATTGGCAATAGTAGTGTTTGCATTAAATACATACAAAACGACTTTAAAGCTTAGTGGCCAATGCCAGAGAAATTGTAGGCTAAAACTGTGTGTCCGTTTCTGAAAAGATGAAGAGTGGTTTGGAATGAGAAGTAGCCTACCTAGCAGCAGTCGGACCCAAACAAAGCCACTATGAGGAGAGACTAAATGAGGCGGGCTGTTCTTCGTCAAGGTAATTGACTCTGACTGCAAGTTAGGATGTTCTGGAAATGGTCGACTAACCCTGACAACCGATGTCTGTGTTTCTGCGACCAGGTTGTAGCCTACACACGCTGTAGGCTACAGCTGTGTGTAACACAGAAGAGTCAAATTTTGTGTGTGATGCTAGCTCACAAAGTAGTATCATGTGCGGACATCAACAGTTCAAAGATCAAGTCTTGTTCCAAGTTGAACTAGGCTACCACACCAGAGTATCTGAGGCGACACACACAGCCCCCCCCCCCCCCCCCCCCAAAAAAAAAACACACACACACACACAAAATTTAATAATAATAAAAAAAATTTAAACATGCTACTGGCGTTCAAAGTAGGTAAGTAGTAGTGTCATTGGACGATTTAGGCCATTTTGCAGAAACGGTTTAAAAATTGTTTTTGTTGTTAAATGGCCATTTGCAGTTTACGCAAATCCTCACTCCGGCAGAGTTTATGTATTAATTAATGTATAGCATTAATAGTAATAAAACCATTTAATGTGCGATGGTTTCAAATACGTTTATTGTGGAACTGACATGAGATAGGCGAGCTTTGATTTATTCATCTCTTGCTCACAAATCTCTTTGTTTCCCGAATCTGTAAACGGTGAACACGTAAACAACTGGTGAGAGGTAGAGATTAAGAAAGAACGTTGTGTTCAGTTGGAGAGGTCCTTTTTGTTTCCGTATGACAGGCATAGCGAGGCGTATGCTTCTGCAGAGACACCTAATCCCATGGCCTTTAATGAATTTTAGCAGCTCGGGACGTCTTGAGAAACCATGGGAACCAGCTGATCGACAGGTAAGAAAAATAAAGGTATTAGGACTTAAATGTCCTTCACTGTAGCCTACACCAGGCAACTCAAATGAAGTCCTCGTTGACAGTTTACACACGTAGCCTACGAGTGGATCTTTTGCCGTAGTTGGAATGTCAGCATCCTTAAAAACCAATAGGCTACTATAGGCCTCTATGTTTTTAAAGATAGTCGCCGATCTTAAAACGGCAAATGACTCATTCATGTAAACTGTCAAGGCGGACTACGTATTTAAGATATTTAAAATAGCCTGTTGTAGCCTACGTCTAACATAGATACAAAACTATCATTAGTAAACGACGTTGTATAATTTCAATGAATTAATAACTAAAAATAATTTTGAATGGAATCTGAATCTCTCGGACACTGAACCCAGGCAACCTGCCCCCTCCATCCCCAAAAGATACCTGTGCAGTGTTTTAATTAACTAGTCTTTAGCTCCATCTAGAGACAACTCCAGATAGGCTGCCCAAGAGTAATTGCAGACTGACGCATCAGTTTATTGCCTTTTATAAGAAATAATCAGAAACAGGATACGCAGACACTTAAAACAAAATTAAATCTCATACAAACACACGGATCAATATATTATCAAAATAATAGATTTGAGACCTGCCAAGAGGTTTTGTGACATGGAATATGATACATAAGCGATTTATTCTACTTACACTATGAAATTAGCATTTCTGCATTTCTGATGGTTATTTGAGGATAAAAGTACAGCAACGATTGGTTATGGCTCCAGAGGTTCTTTGGGTGGGTTATCTTCCTTCCTCTGTCTGATGGAAGGCAGGACACTGTATCTGTTCAGCATGGATGGTGTGGGAGGAATGAGGGATGGGCTGTGGCTTGGCGGGGATGGAAAACGCAGCTTTGGCTGCTTGAGGTTTCCCCAGGGCTGCCCATAAATGTTGTCCCTGACTTGTTGCATGCACGGCCAACCGCGTGGAGGTAGTGAGTCCGTCTGTCCACTGCAGCTCCCAGAGGTCAGAACTGGCTGGAAGAATGGCGGTTCTATAACACTCGCCTGAAGATTGGGTACGTTTTCCAGCCATTCTTCTTGGATCGGAGCTTGAACGGAATTTCGTCTCCGCCCTTTGGCTGATTTGGGCCTAAGCATAAGTGTGCTAAGGTCCTCCTTACCAGGGGTGGCGCTGTGAATCTGGATGCGCCTTGAATGTTTCTGGTCCATTAAAATCACTGTGAGGGTTGAAAAAAGAGGAATGTATTCATAAACCTCACATGAGGTATTCACAATATGTATGTTGGCTAAGGCAGGGTTTTCAATTCTGCTCGTGTTACAGATTATTTTAATCAGATCATTTATTCATTGTATAAGTTGTTTGAAACCATCTTGAAACCTCACATCATTTCACAGCAACATAATACATAACTTTTCATTTCAAGAGAAATGGTGCATATTTAAGGTTTGAGGGGATTAATAAAGAGAAAATATAGATATCAGTCAACTTGTTTTTTTTACCTCATACAAGACTGAAGGCCATAGCAGAGTGACACATCTCAAATTTAGTACTGTACTGCGTTCATAGTATGATTCATTGTAGGTTTGGAAGTTCACTTTCAGCATGTCACAAGGGATACATTTTATCTGAGGAGCTGGAGTTATACATACTGTACATTGACTGATGCTTTCCTATAGCCAGTCTGCTGCAGACGTATCATTGTTATGATCTCATATAGTCATAATCTTGGGTGATGAGTGAAAATGCAAGTGCAAGGGCAGTATCATTCAAACACAGTGTTGATCACACAGTAAGCACAATACTGCTAGGATTCATAAGGTGCATTTCAAGCTTGATTTATTATACTGTGTGCATTTCAACCTTGATTTATTCTGAAATTAAATTGGTGTGGTCAGCATGTTATCTTTATGAGGGCTTTACAACCAAAGTATATGTTTGGCCAAGCTGATTATGTGCATGTGACATTTGCTGGGATAGTAGTCAGGATTCATGACCTTTATGGTGGAAGTATTTACCTTTTCAATATGTACCATGAACTGACACATATCTAACATTATTGAACATAATCATGTTATATGTTTATGTTGTATTTCCAAAAATATGTGAGCCCATGGTCTGTTTAATGTGTGTATGTATACAGTACACACACACACACACACACACACACAAAAACGTAAGGTGGTTGATTTGCGCATGTATTCTTTCCATGTGACATTTTAAAAATGTATGGTCCATTTGTAACAAAAATTACAATTCCAGACAATCCTAAAATTCCATCTACGGTATTGATCCTTAGACATTAAAAATGCAACCTTTGGGCTTCCAAGTAAGCACATCCAGCTAAAGCATAGGACTGCATACAGTGACTCACTCCCGAAGCCTCACATTTGAATCTATGAGCCTGTAATGAATTAGGAGTGGGCACTCCAAAGAGACAACGGAAAATTGGAGTTAAATAAATGTAACATTTTTGAAACTATATATTGATGGTTCAGTTTTTTGCTACAGGGTAATTGTTTATCTGTTAGATTTTGGGAATTGTGATATTTCCATTTTTATTCATGTCCTTTTCTTTTCCGGAAAGCTCTTTGAAAAGCTCTTTCTGACTGCATTTATAACATCCGTAAACAACGTGTAAACCTATACAGTCAACACGCTGAGAGCCTGCATTCAAAAGCTCGACATACTGTCATTTCTACTTAATTTTTCTTGCATTACTTCTCTAAAATGCACAGATACTGTATGTGTTATACCGTACTTTTCATCTTCAATATATGACTATATTAACACAAACCACAAGCTTACACCGAAAGAAAAATAAGATGATATTCTACATATTCAATATTCTATTCACATTTCTCATCCATATTAATTATGTTTTTGTCTGGATCAAAATGAAATCTCTTGTTGATGTAACGAAAGTGACTAATACACAATTTGTAGGGCTTCTCCTTGACGGGAATCTTTTTTTTTTTTTTTTTTTTAAGACTGTGTCCTTAAATTGAACGTTGTTAAAGCCCTCCCCTCTAATGATTGTAGCCCAGCGAATGAACAGGTGTGATAAAGAAATGTGACTAGTTACCTTTGATTTTTCCTCCCCATTTGTTGCTGCTACATCATCCTCATTACGCCTGGTAGCCTGGCTGGCTCAGAATGGCAGAGTGCAGTGGGAAAGTCCTCTGCCTCAAACATATCTCTCCCCCACACTTTCCACCAAGCTGCCTTGGAAACACTGTTTGCCTTTGGCAAACCCTAGCAAAGGAAAACAAAATGTGAGTGGACGCTGTGTGCGCATGTGTGTGCGTGTATGTGCATGTGCGTTTACCAGAGCAATATAATAAAATGTAAAATAAAACACAGCCATCCTGGTGCTGGGTAACTGTGTACTATGCTGATAAGAGCAGGGGTGTAGGAAACAAACCTAGATGCACGCTGTGTGGCAGTTTCTGGACCCTGAACAAACAAATACTGTGAGGAAGAAACACAAACAGATTTTCCTAGCTCCTAAGAACAACTGTAGACCCACCATGGTACACATGCATTTTATATGAGATTGGATTTCTAGTGTCTTGTCTTTTTATAAAATGGGAATTGTGCTATCATGTATGTGTTAAATTACATAATGATATTTGCACTGCCATCACCTACCTCTCAGTAAGGTATAGGCCAGTTATGTCTGCATGTATGCGTTGAACCTGGCGAGATTGCCTACCGGTGTTACCAATTTGGCCTTTTTGCAGCCAGACACTTATTTCATTGTGGAAAGTCAATGGCCTTTTTAATAAAATAATGTCAGCCTGTCATAAGAAAAAGCTGCATTTTGGGTAAATATATTGGGTATTTGAGCAAAAAGTTTACTTGTGTTTCCCTATCAAGCTTGTTCCAAGAAGATTGCAGCTCTAATCAGCTTGTGAAGTCTATTAGTTTGGAGCTCCCCAGCGTAGAAGCGGTTGCCTTAGCATATATTTTAAATTGACAGTGTTCAGGTGGTGTTAGTAATTAGGCTGGACAAGTGGAAATGGTCATTGCCCTGAAGTGCAAAGCTTAATGTCACCACAGGATGTCGCTGTTCTACATTCACATGTAAAATGATAACATAATGTTGATTTATTGAACATTCTGTTTGTGTTAGTCAGTCCCCACGAATGTAACTAAAGGTTACTCATTAATGAGTAATAGCAAGATAACTGCACACACCCTGATACCACAGTAGAATACAGTTTTATTCATCCACTTGGGGCAATCAGACACCTTCAAAATCCTCACTCCCTGGCCCTCAATCCCAGGTTTTTAAAGATTCAGAACTAAAAAATGTCTTACTTTATATTCGACAACACTGAAAAATACACTGCCGTTTAAATAAAACTGGATGAAAAGTAATACTACTACACTTTAAAAAAAAAGTGTAATTAATAAAGTTAAAAAAAACAATTTTATGAGTAACACTTTTGAGGAAATATTATGAATAATTATTCCCTTTCACTTGGGTGAACCCCTTCATGTACAAAATGCTCTAAAATTAGAACCTAAATATTTTGTGGTGATAAAAATGTGTTGTAAGTCTCAAAATGTAATAAGGGGTAATTATAACATTTTTCATGTTTGTGTGGCCTCTGGGAAGAAATTACTAGTTGTAAAATGTTGGGAACCATAGACTGTTTTCTCCCCTTTTCCATCCCAGTGACCTACTTTTCAACTGTTTTCACACTGAGACAATGGGAATGGTTTCATAACTGTACACAATACCTGAGTGTCATTCAGCATGACTGTTGTAATGATTTTTTTTTTTTTTAAATGATTGTGGTGTGTGCTTTGTGTTGTTGCTTTATGTAACCACCCCATATTGCCCGCCAGCCTGAACTCACGGATCCTTTTCCGCAGAGGGGTCTGCCGTGCCTCGGACCCCAGACTAGCTGTGAAGAAATGAGTTATTTCCCGGCGGGGGACCCCTTCTGTGGAAACAGCATGGTCCCTTCTATTGTGGAGGCCGCAGATACAGAGCTAACCCACCAGGGGTTAATTACAAGGATAAAATAATGATCTGCACAATTAGCTCAGGTTCATGCCTGCAGTTGCAGGCCCTGGCATCACCAGGACTGCTTTAATGAGGGGAGGGGACAGCGAGGGACCCCTCACGCCCCCCTCCCCCTTCATACCCGTAGTGACGTCTGGGGGGGATTAAGTGCCTACCAGAAACCTGCCAGCTGTGGAATTCCTGCCAATGCCAGTGTCCTTTCCCTTGGGAACTATGGCCTCCATTCATGAAACAATTTTGGCAACAGTCATAATTTATGACGGGCTGTAAACTAACCAGACAGAACCCAGGGTAAGGCAAGTTGAAGGTAAGATGTGCTTCAGTAAGTTGTGCTTTTTCACCCAGTGGGTTAAAATCTGAAGTTTCTGCCTGCAATTTGCACGTTGCCTTGCTAGTAGTTCTGTAAACTGTACGCCCTGTGGAAATTAAAGAATAAGATTCCGATTTGAAGTCCTTAAATCAGATTCCTGCCCTTAGCAGTTCCCGGAACTCAGGTGGTAATTTTTCAGATACATTTGGTTATCAAGCTGGGAACAGTGGACCTGAAGGGGTGTGTACCATTAGAGAGTTGAAAGCCTCTGCCCCAACTCAAAGAGACAAGAACCTAGATCCCCACCTCTCCACCTGCCCGTACCCTGCACACCTCTCCCCACAAGCTTCTGCACTGTAGCAGTGTCCCTGGATGGCTAGAGGGAGAAAGTGGAGCGGTTTAACCCAGAAGAGGGGGGATCTGTGCCCACTACAGCCGGGACAAGAAGGAGCGAGGGAAAGGACAGTTTACTCAGGGAATCAGAGGACATCAAAGCGGCCGGGGGAGGGGGAGTCGGGGGTTGGAGGGATGAAAGAGAGCTGCGCGCTTGTTCCATGCCATCTCTCTCTCTGCCTGAGTTAGCTTACAGATCCCGCCACCATTGTGTGCGCCGCGGGTGCATGGAAGGGACTGGAACCCGCAGTCATCTCAGGATTCTGTTCCGGGGGGAGGAGAAGTGGGATCTTTTAGCCCTTTTATCTGCCGAGGGTCCCCCTTTTTGACGTCCCGGCAGAGTTGGCCGCTGGGGAGGCCGCCAGCGGTACCCCGTGTTTCTCCGTGTCGCGAGCGCGCACACGTACGCTGGCAGTGTCCATCGTGCCGTCAGCATTGGCTCCCGATGTGAGCCAGCTGAACCCCTTTGACAAGTGCTTACAGCGGCGACGGCGGCCTTTTATCGCTGAACGCATTGCGATCTATCGGGCCGAGCGGCGCCTTTGAAGTTGACTCCAATTTGCATTTCCGTGGAGTCTGCACTTTTTCACAGGCAGTTTTTTTTCTAACAGTGGACAGTTAGTACTGAACAATGGACAGTGTGTACTGAATACCAATTTATTGCAGTGAATTTTATTGTCAAATGCACTTCTGCAAGAGTATCCATTTCTCTGCGGCTAATAATTCTGTCTGCGCCAAATTGGAATCATTGTTTTGCTATTTTTCCCGTGGGCCCAAGGCACATCAACACATCTATAATGTTTGTCATTATGAAACACTTTCATTTCTCTAAAACACAGGTGTCAAACTACAGTCCTGGAGGGCTGCGGTGTCTGCTGGTTTTCAGGTTGTTCACAACAGCGGTTCGTTTAAGCCACTGATTGTGCTAAAGAGTCCACACACCTTGTTCCCAAGGTCTTATTTGGCAACTGATTGAAAGGAAACCACAAAAGGCAGGCACTGGGGCCCCCTGGGAATTTAGTGCGACAACCTTGCTCTAAAGTATACAGTCACAGTTTTAAAGTCTTGTTAAAGGTGTTAGAACTTGGTGATAGAATAAATATCTTAATACTTATTAAATGCGCCTAAGATATGAAATCATTATTAGAGATTATAAGCAGGTATACTAAGTGGTATATTGCCAATGTTTGGAACTAAAATGTTTTAAAATATAAGTTGAATATCAAGGTTAAAGCCAAACAGAAATGGAAAAAATATATATAGTATAGTAATTCATATAGTACTATGTATATTTTGTTAAAGTTTTTAAATGTTAAATACCAAGGTTAAAGCATATATATATATATATATATATATACATGTACTGTATATAGTATATAATTTATGTATATAAAAGGTGTATACATTATAGAGCAGTTATTCTATTTATTTTTCATAGTGGCAGGCTTCATTTAAAATAAGTTAATAAAACAATGTATAAGTAACATGTATCTTTGAAAATAAAGTATATGCCTTCTTTAAACATGCATAGCTACTAATTATTCTATCACATAGAAGGAGTGCTGGCACTGCAGATCGTAGACCTAGCAAACATTTTTTGATGCATCTTAACGTTTTCTTCTTAAAGATCAGCTCTTATAACAGTACATATATTAACCAACTGATTTATTTGTGTATTTGTTTACAAATGTGAAGAATTGTACAGATTGACTGGCCTTTTTAACCTTATGAGTACTGCTCCACAGCTTGGTTTTAACTGCAGCCTTTTAAATTATTTTACTATTTAGTTGCAAATGTAATAGTTCATTGAATTAATTTTGAACAATTTCTATAATTTACTGGATACTGCGTAATGTTTTGTATGAGAACCAATGTCAATCCAATTTTTAAGTGGCCTTTGATAAAGGCAGTCTGCAACGCACGTTTAGAGCGGCAATAATCAACCTGGCTGACTGTAATATATGATTATTATTTGTTATTATTTACGTAACAAAAGTTCAGCTGAGAAAGACAAAAGTGATATGAATCGACAATATTTTAATGGAGGACATAAAAGCGTGGAAATGATCAAGGGAAGCGGCTGGTCTGTGATCGTTAAGGGGACAGCTTTGAAGTAGGCAGGCTCTGTGTGATGTGGAGGACAATGCATCCTTTGAGGGACAGGCAGAATGGCAGACGTTCCTCTCTCTCCCTCTTCCCCCCCAACCCCCACCTCCCCCCTCCTCTTTTTCCAAGCATTACAGTCCATGGCCATCTCTTCCCCCAAGTCTCTAACGCTAATGAATTCAAACAACCCCTCACCCCATACACACACCAGCACCGCTCACCCCTCCTCCCTCCCCTCTCTTTCCTTTTTACAAAACCAAACCACTTTATGATTTCCAGCCTTGGCAAGTTGCTCTTGATTTGCTGTGACCGTCTTAATGAATTCAACTGCTTGTGCATTGGCCATGGGAGCTCTCACTCCTCCCCTCCCCCTTCTGTCATACCCAGAGGGACTCTATATATACCCCATGCTACTACACGCACCTATTGTTCCCTAAGTAAACTTGCAGACAGATGCCCTATGCAACAGTGTGGGAGAGAGCTGAGACACTAGGGAGGTGGGAGACATTTACCACAAAAACCTCAAGACAAAAGCAATTGCGAGGGATATCTGGAACTGAACTCGGTCCGTACAGAGTCCTGTTTGCCTTTTTCTCCTCCACAGGTGTTATTTAAAGATGCTGCTACCGGCATCACTGCTGCTGCTGTTTTTTCTGGACTGCGGTCTGGCTGCACCAGCTGGGAGAGAGGTGTACACCATGCCCCAGAGTGCACTGCAAGGTAGGCATGCTCTGTGGCTTGGGAAGCTGGTCCTGCTCCATAGGTTGATGTAATGCTTGATGCACTAAGTTTTGCACTAAGAACATGCCACAGACCTTAGAACTTCTTAGAATGTTTGTTCCCATCCGTATTTTCTTTACATTGTTATTTTTCAACAGACATTCAGGTCAAACGAAATGACAGGTTTAGCCTTCATACGAGATCCTCAGTCTGTGAGGAAGTAGTTACAGAGGAGTTGCTTCTCTCTGTCAGGGGGGTCATTAGAAGTGACTTCTGACAAGTACAGCTGAAGAGTATCACTTGGAACCTGAATTATTTAAATCAAGATTGTAAGAGATGGTAGATGGGTAATTGTGACAAGAACAAGCATTTTAAGGAGTTTGTGAGGATACACAATATTTCAATTGATTTTTGAAACCTTGCTGGTCTGATGTACGATGAAACTGTCTACATCTTTTCGAGATTTGCTGAAGTCAATGTAAAATTCTGCCCTTGACAATGGAATGTTTATGTGACATTGTTCTCTTAGCACCAGGGGTCAATGTCACCAGGTTTTGTGTGAAGGGTTCTAATTTGTGTGACTGTGGTGGAAAAATAATTCATGTTAATGGTGAAGAACCCTCCTTTAACATGGCAGAAATAACGTCCATCTTCAATAGTGGAATGAGATTCCTTCCCAATACAAAAAAGAGCACAAAACTTTATTTCACTCTTTCACATGACATTTATGGCTCCACATCGGTTAGACCTTTTGCCAAGCTGATAAAGCAACTATAGTGTTGGAAACATGCCGTCGCCATTTCCAACACTGTGCAACCAGTGTCCATCCTTAAGGGCAAAAATAAACGAGCTGGAAGGCCGGATTTCGAACTTGTATTCCATTAGGGAAGACGAGATCCTCATAGACTCGCTTGCCGCGGCCTCCCGAATCATGGAAGCGACTGACCTGGAATCCTCCGCTCCCTGCTTCCCCCCCGCCGCTGACAGAGACCGGGGGACTGAATTAGGCGCAAAGCCAAAATCTCCGGCTTGCAGCACTCCAATAGTGTCTGCGCCATGGTCCACCGTTCCGACTGGGAGGCGTAGAGGAAGACGGACAGGCCGACCGCTACCTCGAGAGAAGCTGAGCCTGGAAAACAGGTACCAGGTGCTGGACGAGCTCTCTCGACCGGAGCAGGCTACCCCTTCGCAACCCAGGTCGCGCGGCTCGGCCGTGCCTGTCTCCGCGGTGCATCGAGGGACTATGCACCCTCCTGTGACGGCTCATCCCCTGGGTGCCTCTCAGCCCTTGAATGGGGCTTGGACGAGGCCGTCGAGGAGCATAGTTCGGGAAAAGCCTCCCCGTGTGCCACCCACAGGCCCCCCCACCACTCTGGTTGTCGGCTCATCCATGGTTCGCCACCTCAACTTTTTTTCAGCGGAGACCTTGTGCTATCCGGGAGGTCTCGTTATGGACATAAACTCATCTATCACATCCGCGCTACGTGAACATCCGATGGCCTCCAACGCTATTGTTCATATTGGATCGAACGACATTAAACTCCAACAATCCGAGAAACTGGTAGACGATTTTAAAACCCTCATACATACCGTGCTTGATACTGGCAAACAATGTGTTATTTCAGGTCCGATTCCTTCCCCCTGCTTTGGAGATATGAAGTTTAGCCGACTTCGCCAGCTGCACATTTGGTTGAAAGGTTACTGTAGCGCGTTGAACATTCCATATGTGGATAACTTTGCAGCTTTCTGGAAAAGACATGACCTATTTGGTCGAGATCGCCGACATTTAAACAGACGGGGCACGAACTTGCTAACCTGTAACATGGTCCTCACGCTGCAATGCTTACGGACTATGAACAGTTGACAGGGGGTAAGTTACATAAGTCCGAAGCCTGCAAACTTTTACCACTGTTGTGTTTCTATAACACCTGCACCTAGTAAATTAATTAAGCACACCCCCTACGCAGAACGCAGTAATTTACTATTGGCCCGGACAATCCCTGTAGTTGTTTCACGGCCCAGACCCTCCAGTGGCCGTGGGAGATTTAGGACAACAGCTGCAAATGTCAATATCAGTAATTTGATTTCAGTACAAATGTCTGATGCTAACATATCCATGTGCAATGTCAAAGCCACTTTTAGCTTACTGAATATCCGATCTCTGTCTAGCAAAACTTTTATTGTTAATGATTTTATTACGTCTCTTAATCTTGATTTCTTAATGCTTACTGAAACCTGGCTGAAGAAAAACGAACACAGTCAACTCATTGAATCATGCCCCAATAATTATAGATATTTTAGTAAACCAAGAGAATGTGGCCGGACGGGTGGTGGCATTGCTATAATTTATAACAGTAATTTCAAATGCACATTGGCTACAGTTGGGGAATTTTCTTCTTTCGAAGTGCTTGTGTTTACCATTCACAGTCAATCCCCGATCATTGGTGTAGTGGTTTATCGCCCTCCTAAACTGAGCAATGGCTTCATGTTAGAATTTCCAGAATTACTATCCACTCTTGTCCTGAAACACGATAAAATTGTAATCGCAGGCGATTTCAATATTCATATTGATATCCCCTCAAATCCTCTCACCTCAGAATTTTTAAATATTATGGAGTCTTTCAACTTTGTACAACATGTATCAGGACCCACTCACAATAAGGGACACACTCTTGACCTCGTATTTACTCTTGGTGTGAACCTTAATAGTATGATGATGAAGGATATTTGTGTCTCCGATCACCTTAGTATTAGTTTTGCTCTTCAACTTCCCTCTATTGAAAAAAATGACAAACGCTTTTTTCGTTCTCGCATTATAAATGGTCAAACAGCTGAACGGTTCTCTTCAGCTTTTGAAAATTGCAAAGTAAATCTAACTTGGACATTAGACACTGAGAAATTAGTAAACGACTTCAATAGCACATGCCTGACCATACTTGATGCTATCTCTCCGTTCAAAAGTAGGTCAAAATCCTCAAAAAACATGCCGTGGCTCAACGATGACCACATACTCAAATTAAAAAGGGAACGACGAAAAGCGGAACGGAAATGGAAAGCATCTGAACTACAAGTTCATTATCTCCAAATGAAGGACCTGTTTCAAAATTATAATCTGGCAGTTAAAAATGCGAGAACAAAATACTTTTCCAATCTGATTTCTGAAAATAATCAGAATTCAAGACTTTTATTTAAAACTATTGATCATATTCTAAATCCCTCCCCAAATGTTCCATCTGAAGCCTCGGTTGAACTTTGTGAGAAGTTCCTGACATTTTTTGTGGAAAAAATAGAAAACATCAGGGCAAAAATCACTCCCCCTGCTCATACTCTCGACGAATCCCACCAAACCATGGGAATTCTAAGTATATTTGAGCCCATCTCAGCAGATGACCTCAACGATATTATTTCCCATATGAAAATGTCATCCAGTCTTGTTGATATAATTCCTACTACACTTCTAAAAGATGTACTAACAACGATTGGTCCAGTTTTACTCTCCATTATAAATAACTCCCTTGCCTCGGGATACGTTCCCTCTTATTTTAAATGTGCTATAATTCAACCTCTTCTTAAAAAAACAAATCTTGACACCTCAGTTTTAAACAATTACAGACCTATCTCAAAGCTGCCTTTTTTGTCTAAAGTCCTGGAAAAAGTCGTCTCTAAACAACTAACATCAGCAATGAACAATAACAACCTGTTTGAAAAATTCCAATCTGGCTTCCGCCCGCATCATAGCACGGAGACAGCACTTTTAAAAGTAGTAAATGATTTACTTCTAAACGCAGATTCAGGTGAAAGCTCAATCCTAGTCCTTCTTGATCTTAGCGCGGCATTTGATACAATTGACCACTCTATACTAATCAACAGACTTGTAAATTGGATTGGCATTTCCGGTACTGCCCAGAACTGGTTTGCTTCTTACCTGGCAAACAGAACTTTTTCCATCTCAATAGGTGAATTCACGTCCTCATCAGTAACACTAAAATGTGGTATTCCCCAAGGCTCGATCCTCGGTCCAATCCTGTTTTCCATCTATATGCTTCCTCTTGGCCAAATTATTCAAAACCACAATATATCTTTTCATTTCTACGCTGATGACACACAGTTATACCTGTCTATCAAACCAAATGAATTAAACAAATTAGCTCTATTGCAGGACTGTCTGAAGGATGTTCAGAGCTGGCTATCTCAAAATTTCCTCCAGCTCAACCCGGATAAAACGGAGGTCTTAATCATAGGCCCGAAACATGTCTCTGATCAAATTCAATCTAATTTAGGCTCTCTTGCACTAAATGTAAAATCTGTTTCTATAAATCTTGGTGTGATTTTTGATCAACATCTTAACTTTGAGTGTCACATAAAGAAATCAGTCCAGACATGCTTCTACCAACTGAGGAACATCTCCAAAATCAGAAAAATATTGTCTTTTGAAGATACAGAGAAAATTGTACATGCGTTTGTGTCATCACGCATAGACTATTGCAACTCGCTGTATAGTTGCCTGGGACGCAAAACTATGGTCCGGCTCCAAGTGGTGCAGAATGCAGCTGCCAGGCTATTAACTGGGACAAATAGGAGAGAACATATTACCCCTATTCTAGCATCCTTACACTGGCTCCCAGTTGCTTTTAGAGTTGATTTTAAAATTTTACTAATCACTTTTAAAGCATTAAATGGTTTAGCACCTGCCTATATAGTTGAGCTTCTTACCCCTTACTTACCAAACCGGACACTCAGATCTGCTAATCAGAATCTGTTGGTTGTTCCAGATTCTAGGCTAAAGACGAAGGGTGACTGTGCCTTCTCAGTGGTTGCGCCTAGACTCTGGAACAGCCTCCCACTCAACTTAAGAACTGCAAACTCAGTATGCACTTTCAAAAATAACCTGAAAACTCACCTTTATAAACTAGCTTTTACTTAAAAGTATTATTTTATTTATTTATTTATTCTTCTTTCTTTTTATTATCTTGTATTTCTGTATACTTATTGTTCTTGTTCTTGTTTGTTATATATTTTGTCATTTTTCCTTTGCCTGTCAAAGCACCTTGTATCCTTGCATTAGAAAGGTGCTATACAAATAAAGTTATTATTATTATTATTATTGTGCTTTTTGGAGCCAAGATACTGCCGTTTTGTGATGTGCTGATTGCTCTCGTGTTCCATGGGCCTACTTGTAGAACAGATCTGTGGTTAAAGGCAACAGCGATGGGAGCAGGGAAATGCGTTCTCAGTTGTCCTGCCATCTCTACCCAAGGCCTCATCAGAGATGCTGCTCCGCCGGCGCTCTAATTAAATCTTCAATCAGCATTGTGGTTGTTAGCGGCTCTCTGTAGAGGAGCATACAAGGGACTGTTGGAGGGGTTTTGGGGGGGCTGGGGTGGTCGGGGGTTGGCGGCACATTTGAAGCGGGTCCCCAGCGTGAGTGGGCTCTCTCGCAGAGCCCCGGTGCATTTCATAGTACAGTGAGAATGAGGACACGCACTGCTCTGAACTCCCCTACTGAGCAATGGGACGGTCCGGTGGTCACACTGCGTTAAATAGTTAAACACCTCCCCTCAAAAAAACACAAAAAAAAAACCTATGTTTCATAGTTTCATTAGTAGTCAGCCTTGTAAAGCATTTCAGCATTACACAAATTGTAGGTTACTGATCCAGGGATAGATCATAGTACTCCCAATGCACAGCACTTTGAGCCATTCCATATTTAACTAGATGCAGGAGAGTGTACTGAAAAGCCTGCAGAAGGTGGCTTCATGTACAACACTCACCTGCCCATAGTAAGACCCAGAATAGCTCAAACTGCTTTGCATAAAGAGTGTTATATCTTCAACTTCTCTGACTGCATTGGCTAACCAGTCACTTCACAGTCAAGAGCTTCACTTGTGGATCCTCCTGAATCCCATCGCTCATAGAACCTTTGGGCCCCTCTCTCTCTGTGCTTATGCCCTATAGCCCTGTCTGACAGAGGTACGGTGGTGCTGGAGGCGGCCCTGACCAGCGCTCTGTCGGCCGTGGAGCAGGCGGTATCGGAGCGCAGCCGGGCCGAATCGGGCTGTGGGGGCTGCGTCCCCTGCCTCTTTCAGGACTGCGGACAGCGCTCGGGGCCCTGCGGTAAGAAAACCGCCGCCACCCAATCCCCGCTATCTGCTTCCCCCTACGGCTGCCACGAGAAGTGCCTTGTGCCGGGATATTTGTTGTCAGTGAAGTTGTCAATGCTACTAAGATGAGCTGCATGTCCCGAAAAATTCCTGTCAATGGTATGGAAGCCAACTAATTAGTGCAATGGGTTGCAAAAGGGGAACGCAGGCAGGTTTGACTTTTATCATTTGTATAATCTTTATTGCACATGAGTACGTTAAGAGTCTTAAGTCTGTCTTAATATAATAGTGTGTTACTTGTTAATATTAGTACTGTGGAATTAGACCACATTTCTGTTGCTCATTATATCCCGCATATTCGACAAAGGAGAGTACCTACAGTAGTTTTTTTGGTGTTTCACTTCTTACAGTTTTATGGGTTCAAGGAAGCTTTAGAACAGGGGTGTCAAACTCCAGTCCTGGAGGGCCGCAGGTCTACAGGTATTTGTGGTTTCCTTTCAATCAGCACCCAGTTAAAGCATTGAGAACAAGGTGTGTGGACTTCTTAGCCAATTAGTGACTTAAATTAATCACTTGTGCTTAAACGCACCAAAAACCAGCAGACACTGCGGCCCTCCAGGACCGGATCTTGACACCCCTGCTTTAGAATATACAAGTTTTTCCAGGAGGTCAGGATAATATTGATGCACACGTTAATGGGTCCCTCTTATCTTTGTGAACCATTTTACATTATATTGTGGTGGAGAAAAAAATCCATAATTAATCTTTAAGCAGTCTTGTTTCATTCATCCATGGATTGGGAATTTATGTAGGGATCCAGATGCATTATGTCTTGATGTAGAAATATGATACTTTATATTTCACTTTATGGTGGCAGTAGCTTTACCACTAGATGCTGTCAGATATTCTGTCAATTATAGCTTGCCTTGGGACTACAGATAGCTGTCCAATCAAAACTGGATTTTTTACATTAATACTACACTCAACAAATACTACAAAGAAGTAAATAAATTATATAAAGCATGAATATAAATGATGAGATGAATAATCACGTGTTAACCCCTGTTAAGGTCATTCTCCCGACGCATACGCCACCGAGCCGAGCTGTGAGGTCATCAGCCAGACGCAGAGGCTGCCGGACGAGAGGGAGCGCAACTGGGAACTGAGCCAAGCGTGCGGCTTCTACCGCCGCCGTTGCCCGGCGACGGAGCTGGGGAAGGAGAGCTGCGTGCGGGTGATGGGGGAGAGCTGCAGTGCCCGCGTCCTGCAGTGCAGCTTGCTCAACACTATGAACAACCTGGAGCCTGGCCCACAAACCAAAACACAAGGTACTGCATCCCTGCACCGGCACAGTATGTCCAGTGCCAATTCAACTCTAACAGAGTTGTACACATATGTACTCTATAAGAGTTGATTTAACACTTTATACATTTTACTGTGTGCTCTGTGAGTGGCCAGAACCAAAAGGCTCAAAACGTTATTGTTGTGGTGAACAGGTTTTGTTGCAGTGTTTTTACAATGTTAATACATTTTGCCATTCTCAAGCCTTTTAGCTACTTTGTGGAAAGGTCAAGATCACATTTATAGTGACATACGTAAAGAAGTATTTGCAACTCGACAAAATCAGAAGACCATGTTTTACCTATAGTGTCCTTTCACAAGCTGCTCCATAACTACCAGCAACAGAGCCCTGCTTAATAAAGGCCAAATTGTAATCTGGCTCTGTTCATGATGGACGCCGTCAGCACACTTAGCTGCCTCCCCCCTCCTCCGACAGCTGTCTGTGGTCAGCGAGTCCCAGTGGTGCAGAACCTCACCCAGCCTCGATCCAAGATTGTGGGGGGATCTCCTGCCACACCGGGAAGCTGGCCCTGGTTGGTCAACCTGCGGTTGGACGGCGGGCTCATGTGTGGAGCCGTGCTGGTGGACAGCTCCTGGTTGGTGACAGCTGCCCACTGTTTCTCTGGGTGAGTGCCTTGACTGTCCCATCCCAGCTCAAGACTACTGATACAATTGAGTCAAATCCCAGATGACTTGCCAGTAACAAAATGGAAACGTGGAAGCTCTAGCAGCCAATTCATTTTTCTTCATGAATACACTCAAATCTACTGTTCAATATTGTTCAGTCGTCAATGTATTATTTTACATATTATCTTTCTGGCTCTAATGAAAAACATTCAAAAAACACAATTCCTTTATTTGATTGTTCAGAAGCCGAAGTGAGAATTACTGGACAGCAGTGGTGGGAGAGTTTGATATCACCAAGACTGACCCTGAGGAGCAGGTCATGAGGGTGAATCGCATTATTACTCATCCCAAGGTAATAGCATTCAGTAGCTTTATGCCTCGTTTCCATTTAGGGATACTCAATTCTGGGCCTCGAGGCCAGTTGTACTGCTGGTTTTCACTGTTAATATCACTGACGAATTACACTCATCTGGTGTCACAGGTCTAATTCAGTCCATCTAGAGGGGAAAAATGAAAACCAGCAGTAGGCCTACTACTATCCCTGCCTTAGTATGTTGTCTTATTGTCCCATTTTAACTGGCTTTGTATGACCAAGGACCTGATTTACTAAGACAAGCCAATAACACAACCAATGATTGGTGCAAAACAAATACCATGACTAATCATTGGTCATGGTATTGGTTTTGTGTGCTAAAAGGTTTCATAGTAAATCAAGCCCCAAGTGTTTGTCTCTCTGTGCCTCTAGTTTTGACCAGTTGCACTGTAATAATGTCCTCAGACACAATTGAGAAAAGTTTTCTTTCAATTGTATAGCTTGTATACACATGCTTTCATATGCATTGAGTTTTATTTGCTTTATTTTGTTCCATCTACAGTTCAATCCAAAGAACTTCAACAATGACATCGCTCTGGTGGAACTGACCTCCCCCGTGGTGCTGTCTGAACGCGTCACCCCGGTCTGCCTGCCTTCTGGACAGGAGCCCCCTGTAGGGACCCCTTGTTTAGTAGCTGGATGGGGCTCAATGTATGAAGGTGAGGAAGACCATAGGAGGAAGAACACTCAATATTGTTAGCTTCACAGTAAGACTCCACTAAATGAAGCACTTGGAGCATGTAATTCAATGCATTTCAGCCTACAACTGGTCTGTGAAAAGCACAGTGCCACTCTGTGTTGGCGGTCATGATATCCAATGAAATGTGAAATGTGTATGATTAAATTACAAGGGCATTCTCACCCTTCATCTTTACCAAAATGCTGCTCCTCCCTCCTCCATTATCCATATTATTTAATAATGCTGGCTTATTTGTCTGTCTTTCTGTCTCTAGATGGGCCCCCTGCAGACAAAGTGATAGAAGCCAAGGTGCCCCTCCTGCCCCAAAACACTTGTAAGAGTGCTCTGGGGAAGGAGCTAGTCACCAACACCATGTTCTGTGCTGGTTACCTGTCTGGGGGCATCGACTCCTGTCAGGTGAGTTCCATATAAATTCTCAATTTGTTCAGCTGCCCTCAATTTAATGTACTGATATTCTGGAAAATTATTTTGGTTTACGATAGCGACTTGTAACACAAAAGTAATAGATTGCAGTCTTCCTTTGAAAAATTCTAATTGACTTGGTAAAGTAAAGCTACAATTTCTGCACTCTCAATTGAAAATGACTGTGGAACTCCGCACTACAGGGAAACTGTAGCGGTAACACTCTCTTCTCCACACAGGGAGATTCTGGGGGTCCCCTGATCTACCCGGACCGAATTTCAGGGCGCTTTCAGCTGTATGGGATCACCTCCTGGGGCGATGGGTGCGGAGAGAAAGGGAAGCCTGGGGTGTACACTCGAGTCACAGCCTTCTCTGACTGGATCCTTGCTGAGATTCATAGTGAGTGTCCTAATTGTTATGTACCTGCACCTCCAGAAGGCAAGATATACAACTTCTGCATTGCCAGGCGTAAGCAGTTGTAGAATAGATTCTTGAGTTTAGCGATGTCTTCGTCTTTTCTCAGAAATGTCTACAAGGCAAATTTAATAGCAGGTAAATCTTTTGGAACCGTTTGGCGACTCTGAATAAATCCAACACTGTGCGTTTGCTTTTTACACCAGAATCCTCTGCGAGCCGGGAACCTACATGTCCGGAGTTGCTGAAGACGTCTGAGCTATCTGAGGAGCAGCAAAGGTCAGAGTTCAGGTCTCTGTGCCGTTTCTACACCCTCTCCTGTCCCCCCTCTCAGGGTGCAGCCGCTTGCACCAGGATGGCTGAGGACAAGTGTCATAACCGCTTCAAGAAATGCCGTGAGTGTTGTTCTATTCAGTCCTTCCAAATTGTAGAACAAGATGTTGCTTGCTTATTAGTTAGGCTATGCACAGCGTTTTGAAATTAAGCGGTCTCATTAGTCCGGCGATTTGTGTCTTGCGTTGGCAGAACTGCGCTCCTTCCTGCAGACACTGCTGGATCTCCTGCAGTGTGCTGAGGAATACATCAGAGACAAGGTGGACCTGACCTTCTTCACACAAACCCTGCCCCAGCTGGTGGAGCACATTTACAGCACCGCCTTCTCTGCCCGGGAGCGACGCCAGGCTCCGGCACAAACAGGTACACCCCACATTGTCATCAAATGAGAAAGTCTGACTGCCAGTTATACTGGTGGTTCTTTGTTGACTGCCAAAGATCTAATATTTGATGGAGACATATGAACAAAGAACAGGTTCACAAGAAAGGTTCCATTCCCATAAGTCTGTGGACATTATTTCTGCCATAACTACTGTTCAGAAATGTATTAGTGTGAGTAACTACAAGCAGACACTGCTGGCACTGATGATACAAATCAACATAATAAATGCCTTGAAAAATCATGAGTGGAGTAGGACATTTTACATTGAGTAACAGGTGTATTATTTCAAAAGAACAGGTAGGAGCCACCGATGCAGCAGAAGTGGGTCTTCACTCGCCCACTATTTTCGAAGAGGTTGGACCCCTTGCAGATGACTGGGCCAATTACCTGAGAGGTATTGCTGAAGATCTGGACCACAATCCCACTAGCTATGACCATAAACCACCACTCCAGGAGAAGAGGCTTTTTCTACAGGTAAATACTTAGGTGCATAAGCCTTACTACAATAAACCATTAGGGAAAACCCTAAGGAAAGTAGGAGAAAGGGGGAAATGAAGGGAAAGCAAAGGAGGAATAGGGTAGTCAGTACTGGTTCATTTTTAGTATGCTTCCTTGAATTTCCAGACTGGCAACGTCCAAAGGAATTAGTATGGGATGACTATTTCATACATTACTGATACTGTATCAGGAGGGTTATCTGAAAAATGCCATCAGGGCTTAGGATAGGATTTCTGACAGAAGAATAACTCAAAGGGTATTATTTGGATTCGTTCACCAACCGATCGTGTTGTTTGACCTGCAGGGAGAGGATGGTGCTCTTCACCAGCTGGAAGGAGAATACCGCTCTCTGATCAGCCAGCTCCGCTCCAGGTTGGGCCCCGGGGCCACCCCTGCTAACATGAGTGTGGATGCCACCGTCCACCGAGAAGACGGTGACATTTCCTCTTCTGCTGGGCCTGAAAGGGTCACCTCCCCTCAATCTCAGGGAACGATTCCCACGTCCGTCATTCACGCCGCATGGGAATTTGGAGAAGAAACCACAAAGACCGCCTCAGGAAGACAAACAGGTTGGCTTCCTCATTTAAAAAAAAAACGTATCAATAATGCTCCTCAGAATGCATTATTCATTAACATCCAATACCTAATTACTCATTTTCTCTAACAGTCTTGACTCTCATTCATATGAGTCCCGGGTTTTCAACAGGGGGTCTATGTGGGTCAGCTGGTATGATTTGTGACTGCAATCTCCCACCTCCCCCATCCCCAGTCCGCAATCTCAAATTCACCCACCCTCCCGCTCTGTGAAAGCAGGCTGAACCACCCCCATCCGCAATCTCAAATATAATAAGCTGAAGTACAGTGCATTGATATTTTAATGACCTTTATGGGACATTTTGGGCATATGTCCATCACGTTTATCAACCTGTGTATTTGGTAACTATCAGCAAATTGGCACATGCTGTATCACAGAGACGGAAGTATGTACAATATGTTGTTGTATGTTGTTTGAGTTCAGTCAATCATAGTGGGGTGTATCCCAGCAAGTTTCTTTTTTAAAGTAATTGTTTTGGTGAGAAGGTAGGTAGTGGTAGGTCCTTTTAATTAATGCATTGATATTTTCATTTTGTTTTGCCTTACTGCACAGAGCACAAAGTTTGAACAAACATAACAAGCTAGGACAGATGACATGTTGACATTTGTAGAGTAAAATCTTGATCTTATGACAACATTGCCAACGAATGATTTTTTGTTTTTCAGTCCACCGGAGACGCAGAGGTCTACACAAGAGACAAGTGTCTGGGGTGAACAGCAAAGGTACAGTATGTGTTTTATTCAGTAGATATTATATTTGTAGGCAAAACAAAGAATTTGTAGACACCCGCTCACAAAAAATATAAATTGACATGTAAGAGCATGGCTCTTGGGACCTATAATTAAGAGACTATGGAGCATCCATGTTGTTGAATTTGAGTTGAGAATTTTCACTCACAAATATAAACATTCCAAAATATGAAAGGCAGCACTCTAATCAGAAGTTGCGCCTGCTATCTTATTATGCAACGAACGAATAACTGAAATGTACAGCATTCATATTTGAAACAGAATGTGGTTAAAAAAAAACATTTGGAAAAAACTAAAGGGGTATAGCATGTCTAAGGTAGGGTCTAGCTGTGTAACACTTTCCCACTCTAATATAAAAGGGGGAAAACAACAGCTACATCACTAAGGTTGTGTCCGAATCAACGCCATTCCATACTATGGAGTATGCTTGTCGAGTACACTGGATGAAAGTTGTTAAGCAGGCAAAATTTTGTCTAAATGTAGTGTACTTAAAATCCCTGGATGACATGCATATTTCCAGGGCTGTGTCTGAATCAGAGCCCCATCTACTGCGCCCTGTCGCCTGCGTACAGTGCACTGGCAGAAGTGTGCTGTTTAATGTGCAGTCACGGGTAAAAATTAAAAGTCGCAAGGCACACACTTATTTTAAGTCAAAATATGATGACTTCTATTTAAAATGTTGGTTTCGGTTAAAAATATATTTTGGGCTAGTTTTGAGTCGCCATTTAGCTGGAAAGTCGTGCAAGATCTGGCAACCCTGCGCCCACCCTCGCGTGGCTATGTCACGTGTTGTTTTGTCGCTTTTGAAGGAAAACGTCAGGGAAGCTGCGCCTCGTTTAAAAAAAAATGCATCATATGTATGCAACCAAAATGTTGTGTACTTCTTGAAGTGTGCTCCCGAATGTACTCAGCGAAACCCCGGAAGAAAGTATCATACGGGGTTTAAGTATATTATATTTAGAGAAAATTTTGCCTACTTAACAACTTTTTCGCCCTGTCTACTCAACAAGCCTAGCTAATAGTATGGAAGGGTGCTGATTCCGACACAGCCCAAGTTTTCGCTGACAATAGTATGGAGGATATTTTTCACATACTGCATGTCGCATACTAAATAGTATGCCGCAAACAGTACACAGTATGCTGGTACACAGTGCAGGGGACTAATAGATGAGTATGTGTCTGTATGTTTCTGACAGTGTGCCCAGGGGTTGTGGAGTCAGCACAGAAAGTCAGCGTGGTCCAAAAGACATACCGCTGGGTCCTGGCAATCCCAAGCAAAAACCTCAGCATGAATTTCCAAGAGGTAAGCCTTAGTGTGCACAGTTCTACCATTTCACTAGTCTTAAGGTATTGACACAATGCAACTTGCAGAGGAAGACAAAACAGATTATGATTTTGCGTCGATATGGCCATGCATTTGAACTTTCCGGAACACCAGCCACTCAGAAATCAACTTGCAATTGTCAATAACCACAGCTACACATATATGTACATAGGCTATACCTTTCAAAGGAAATGTCATCATATTGTCCTTGTCGGGTTGTGACTCGCAGGGTGTCTTGTTCTCTGCCTGTTTTAAGGTGCTGGTGGACCTGGCCTCAAAGAATGAGCGAGGCCTGTATGAGGCGCGAATCCGAGCCACGGTCGCAGGCCGGCCCCTCACCTTCTACAGCCTGGTGGGATTGGAGAGCGAGGCCTTCTACCGCAGCATGCCCCGTGTTATTGCAATGGCCCTGGACGCACTCAAGGCATAAATGAGCCAAAAAGGAAAGCAAACCCCAGTTTTTGGAAGAAATATCAGTGGGGACGTTGTCTTCTGCTGAGGACAGGTCTGTCAACACATCTAAAAATTTCACACATGTGCAGAAGAGACAATGCTGATGTTTACATAATCGTAATGGCAAAAAAATATAAATAAACAAAGATATTCTGGCTTGCTGCTGGACACAAGAAAGAATATAATATAGCATCTTGGAAAACCCATCTTGGAAATTAAATTTGGCAAAATAGTTGATGATCGTATCCATCAATCGAAGTGTAATTTTTTGCCATCATTCTTATCACACTGTTCTCCTGGACTTCCCCCCGGGACCTGCTGTGTGGAAAGCAGCTGAAGTGGTTGCAGCCATTTATCTGAGAGAAGAGCAGTTTTCTGTAGAAGAGAGTGCCCTATCACTGCCTGTCAAGCAAATTCATCAGAATTCTAAATTCTGTAATATTCTAACCCATGTCACCTGAATGTATGCATAGCTGAAGACAATCTATTTTTTCAGCGACTACAATGGGTCACTTCACCCAGCTAGTATAATTCCCTCTGACCTAATTTATAAGCCTGTTTAAAGAAAAAAATTGTCATGGATAATTGTCAAATAAGTTATTCAAAATGGCTGATTTTGCAATGGTTGAACCTCTTGTGAAAAAAGCTGAATGTAAATATACTGTAATTTTCATTATGGAGATATTTATTTGTATATAGAAATACTATATTTTTGTATATAAAAATCAATAAAAGTACTATGTATTTTCCCATTATTTGTGATGTTGGTGATATTGGAAAGGGGATATTATATACTGTTGACATTTGAGAAATCTTCCACCAGACATGGTATAGAAAATATTCTTTGTGAAAGAAACTATTTGGACATACAGTACATAGTGGCCTAAAGGTGGAAACACTTGGATAAATGAGGGACAGTAATGTGTATTGAAATCAGGTGCTTCCATAGAGGTGTGGATTTTGATTTATGCCATTAATATACCAGTGTGTAGCCTCAGGGTTGTGTACAAAAATGCTGGGCAGCTACCAAGCCGTGGAGGAATGGTCAAATGAATCATCCCTCACCATGTTCTCAACAAACATGGTAACATGTGTGGTGCACACCTAAAGAGGCCTATAGACCTGAGTGCTTGGTTCCAAGTTCCAACAGTGAAGGGTTCTGGCAATTTCCTCGCATGTACGTGTGCACTCATCCCTTTAGAGGGCTAGGTCAATGCAAACCACAACTTATTGATTCAGAGTGGTCATCTGTTACATTACATTTTAGGTATTTAGTAGATGCTGTTATCCAGAGCAACTTGAACAACTTACTATCTTTATACAAAATCCATTTATACAGCCGGATATTTACCAAAGCAATTCAAGGTAAGTACCTTGCTGAAAGATACAACAGCACTGCCCCAACTGGTAACTGAAGCTACATCCTTGGGAGTTTCAAGGTATGTTCCATAACCATTATGCAGCACTGTTGCACACTGTGGTATATTCAAAGGAAGAGCAGGGTTGCTCTTATCAGCATTTATCCTCCTCAACCATAATGTTGCAATTGCATTGAAATGCATTACTACATGAACAACTGTTTGAGAACCACTGAATATACGTATTTTACAATATATTTAAAAAAAACACCACGTTAATATTGAAATACTGTCAAATGATGTTTGTTCAAATACATTAAAAAAATGCTTTCAAATAGTATTTTTGGTGGGATTTTTATTTGAATATTATATTATTTTTTAACTTGAGGATAATTTGAATTCTATTTGCGTTGGAGCTGACAAATAAAGTTTCACACTGGAAGAACTGAAGGACATGTTTAGCAGGTTACTTTAGCAGGATCCTGATTTTTTTAAATGCAACTTCAGCCAAACTATTTCACATGGTGTCTATTTGTCAGTGTTGTTCCCTACATAGACTGTTAGAAGTGTGATATTGTTGTAGTTTTATTACATTTAGAATAATTAGAGTAAATCTGCTTATATGTCTCTTTTATACCGATATTCAGCCTTATAGCATTATTATTTTTTCAGTGTTCTGATCTCATTTGACTGCGACTTACATTTCACTGTGTCTGAAATATAATATTTACATAGAATCAGTTCAATAAAGGGTTATTTTTTTCTGTATGCGGTTTTGATTGATCATTGATCATTTGCATTATTGGTTATATTACAGTTCTCTGTTGAGCCCTGAAAAGGTCTGTTTTTCATTCCATCTGTGCATTCAAGGTAATGCATCACCATTTCAAGTACAACTAGAGAAATATCTGCAACAAAATAAAAAATGCTATACTGCCATCTAGAGGATTGAAGCAATGGACGTTGGATGCATGTGTCACTGTCTGCATTAAAGCCCTTGTTTTCTTGAGTGCAACAAATTTATCTTGTTTCATTTCCCGTTTACTGCTCAGTAGTCTCATCTGTACATCTTCCATCCAAATTTAAGCACTGACTTCTTGTCTTTTTTTCATAGACACGATCAATTGTGCAACCGTTTCTGAAGTATGAACAGTGAAATTGGTAAGTCACATGTAACTATGATTTTTTTTCAACCAGCAATAATTCAGTTTTACCCATTTTTCTTTTTTACGTGGAGGCCGGGATGACCTGGCCTCATCACCAGGAACCCCACTGGCGGCCAAGTGTCTGTTAAGGCGACAAATGTGTCTTCCTACAACTGCTGTCTGCATTACAATAAGAAGAGTCAGTTGACATCACATGCATTGGATGAGAGTAGCTGTTTGTTGTAACTATTACATGTCTATAGTGGAGGTTGCGGCAATGAGCGATATTAAATAAAATTAGGCATTGCAAATTGGACAAAAAAAAGGGCTGGGATGGATAAAATAAATAAATAACCTAACTACCTATCTAACTATAATCAATCAATATTCAGTCTCCTTCGTGTCTGGCAAACTGACACTTCTAGCTAATGTGGAAGTAAGCCGTAGGCCCAAGAAAGCCTCATATGCAAATATATAAATAATTAAATAATACAGTCAAGATCTAGTGGAAAAGTACTGAGATGGGGGGTTGTGAGAGGGTGCAGGATAGTTCTCTGTCAGCAAGGACGAGGGCATCTAGCACACCAGTCAAAACAGGAATGTTTTCCTCCTGTGTTCCATAACAAAGCAGGAGTTGAACTTATAGATCATGCTGACCTAACAGGTGGGAGGAGAGTTCACAAACAATTTTATTTGATAGATCAAGAGTGCCCCCAAGCGCATAGGGTAAGAACAGGTCATATAACATATTAATGTTTTGCCTAATTTGTTATTGGATAAAATAAGATATTATGAAAAGGTGTTACCACATATCATTGGTGTATTAGCAACGTAAAGGAGGAGTTATGATATTGTAAAAACTAATGTTTGTTATTGTTCGGGGAATTCTGAATCCTCTGCGTAGGTTTGTGGTTTTCCCATGTTGAATCAACATTTGACCATTTAATAAAAGATTATACTTCTGCTATTTCCTTCATCTTTATCTTGAGTATTCTTCCACTCGAAAAACCCATCTCAAATTGAATTTAACGAGGAGGGAGTCAAAGGACTTACTTCCACACTAACTATCCAACCATAGAATTCACCATGTTTTATGTAAACTAGCTAACTATGCCTGTTGGTTTACATTTGCTATCAAGGCAACAGACTTAAATATTAAAATCTTGTAAAACTTACCTTTCAAAATATTTGAAGCTAACTGCTGTGCCACTGAAGGCCAGACAGGTGAGAGCCTTCCACAAGGGCTTCCTTTCCCAACTTTTTGTTTCTTCTTGCTTCAAAATTATTCTGGGAGTGTTTTATAAAATCTTACTTCTTTGCCAGCGTTGTTTTTTTCCGAACTCCCAAGTTTATCACAACTTTACATTAAAAAAGCATCCCGCTAGGTTTACATATTAACTTGAAAGGAAAGGAAATGGCGCTCGAACTTAATTTACGTAAAACTGTGACGTAATGAATACAACCATACCTCGCAAACAAGTCGTTTGTTAACATAAGTGGTTTCCACTAGATTATTTTTGTCTTTTTGTATACCTCCCCAGCAAGTTTATACGAAATTGCTGTAACCTACACTAAGTGCAGAGAACTTGAATGTCCAACACGCCTTTGTCACGCTCCAATATTAATTAACGTTATAGCAAAGTTTGATTATCTACATAACTAACAGTAGCCTAATGTTAGCTAACAGTTCGCTAGCTGGATAGCGACTGTCATTATTGCTATCATTCTGAATATATATATTTTTTAAATGAATCAAAAACATTAACGTGTGTAACACCTTTGAGACAGATTTCACAACTCGAGGTACCTAGTACGCTAAGTGTTGCTAGCGTCATACACCGTTTAACTTAGCTAGCTAAATTAGCCCGAACAATTATCCTGCTAATCAGGAACTAGACAGCTAGCTAACTAACATTAGTTTACCTACATATCTAGCTAGCTTATGCTTCCACAGTGATAGTAATTGAAACAAACTTGCCAGCAGGCTACTTCAAATAATTTTCCATTTTAAGTAGCCTAGTCTGAACATTCTCATTTAAAACTGAATGTATTATTAAATTGGTCAGCTACAACGTAGCTATTCCACATGGCTAACAACTAGTTAAGCAACAGCCATTATTATAAATTACTGTCAGAAACGGGCAAAATGATCATATTCACGAGACATGTCTTAGATCAACTTCCTTTCGAGTTCTTTTAGTTCTGCGATTCTGTGCTTCGTCTCAGAGCGTTTTAGGCTCATTTAAAACTTTTTTTCAACAGCTGATGGGAGAGGCTTCGGAAATCACAGTCCAATCACAGAACTGTGGGTCCAGGTCCAATCCGCTTGCTCTCTGTATTTTTAATAACCATAGCCACCTCTAGATGGCACTACATATAACACGAATCACGCTACTCAAAGCGGCCCGAATGTTGCGGGTAGAATGCCTAATACGTACTAGCTTCTGTCAACATGGTAGTCAAGAAAACAAAAACTTTCCCCTTCTTTTTCTGTTCAAGAACAGATCCGACTTTTTGATCAGAAAGATTCGGATAGCCTAATAAATGGATTTCAGCTGAGTTTATTTAATGATAAAGGATGCATAGTAGGACACCAACTTCAACAGTTCCTGTTGGAATCTTTAACAATGCATATTTAACAATACATTTAAACTTCTGGGTGGTTGATCCAGTGGTTGATAAACAATTGGTGTTGTGTCTATTGTCAGCAACTGAATCTTGCATGTACCATTGCTGGTTGGGTGCAGATTCTGTGATGTTCCTCACACGTCAAGACACATTTCAACCCACATAAGACAGCTCTGCCAGAGTTAGGAAGCGGCAGACTGCCTGCACCAGGAATTGTCAGTTTCTGGACTACACTGAGAAAATAGAGGAGGCTGGCTACATGTGCCGCAGAGAATTAGAGCTAGTCTGTACTCTCTTGAATTAGCAGCAGCATATGGGGTTATATTGTCATATTGTCTCATCTGGGAATTGTTTACAGTCTATGAAATATTCGTCTGCATAGAGAGCATGTGACACCCATAACATTCCTCATCCCCTCCCAAGATTTTTTTTTTGATGGGGAGAGAAACGCTGTTTCTCAGTTTGAATGTCATGGTAATGTATCATAGCCCCTCTTGGTAAGGCTCAATAACCAAATAATTTTAAAACCAACAGACTTGGAATAATATTTAAAAATAAAGAATTCATACCAAAACCCCAGAGCAGTTCTCTTCCCAAACATGTAGGCACAGAACGTCCATTGTATACACAACAACAAAATGCAGAACATTTCAAAGCAGAAGTACAAATACATTTTAAGTTATGGCAACAGTGGGTAGAAAACATAAACCTGAACGTGAACTCACACCACTGACTGCTATTCAGTTCACCTGAGTGTACCCATTTTTGTACCAACTGAGTAGGTTAAACTAGACTCAAGTTACAAAGCTGTCAACTGATTTTCTGCCTCTATGTGACCCCTCTCGTTACCTGCTCCACATCCCCTTACTGAAAGGTCACCTGCTCAACTCAAAATAAAAATAACAAAATCACAACATACAATTCATTAAAATAAATGAAAATAAATAAAAAAAACACTTTTGTGAATGATTGTAGGAAACGGTATTTTTGTTACCGGTCGCAAGATGATGATTACAGGGCATGCTGTTTTTGTTGCCGTACAAGTGAATGATTACTGGGACTGGCATTTTAATTGTTGCACGTCCTCAGGACTTCAATGGCACAGAGATAAGTGGATGGTTTGAGATGCAGACGTTTTTAGCCGCACTTCCCGTCACTGCTCGCGGTTCCCGCTCGCCTCCCATGTGGTTCATTGATGACTGTTATAGATGGAAACAAATGGCGGGAGACCAGCTGTCTAGAACCATCCCTCCGCAAACCGTCCACTTTGCACCATCTGCAGTCGACATCAGAATGAAATATAATCTTGGTATTTTACCGTTCAGAATCTGAAGTAGCGGGAAACAGTTAAAAAAAAATACCGTAACCCCCTGGAGTGTCTCCTCTGACTATTTCATCTGTGTGTTATGACAGCTGACAATGCACAGGAGGACAGTCGGGGTTGAGCACTGAGAGCTGCGGTCAGGCCACCCGAAAATAACCCCTCAACTGCAGGACAAAGGTCCCAGTTCCCAGCCCAGCAACCCCACAACTAACGGCACATGCCCTGACAACCAGGTGCACACCCTCCCTATCGCGCAGAGTCAGCGAGTCTTCAGATCACTACAGTTTTCGTTTGGCAATTGAGAGATGGAGTCGGTCCCATGCCACCCGTTAGCTCTCCTCCTCCTTTCTTTTATCCTCCTCTTCAGCAAAGGTATAAGTCTTTTACTTTTACATCCTTTGTTGTAATTGGTACTGGGTATTTGTATTCATAATTTTCCATTCGTAATTATTCGTATTTATGAATATGTTATTTTCTCTGTTATCTTATCCCAATGTAAGAAGTGTGTGGGTGTAGGTGTGTGTGTTTGGTGTGTTTCTTAAATTAATAAAAAAACACTAATGGAAAAAGAACGTGACATTGTAAGCTGAGAGACTGCAATGTTCCAGGAGACTACAGTCGCCTGAATTACTTTAGGAAGGAGCTGTTGTTTAGCTACCTTAAAGTATTTCACAGCTTGTTTTATTTATTTTATTTAGCACTGGAGATGGGCATTAACTGCTTCTTTGTTAGTTATTTCAAATTATTTTAAGAGTTTTCAACTCTTGCTGCTCTCTATTTTGACCTTTGACCAACCTATAAAAGGTTATGCATGGTAACATAGTTCAAACTGTGAGAACTAATAAACTAAATAGAGACTAACATAAATTTTACTTGACAATTGTTTTTATGAGCCTCACTGCTACAAAGAAAACACTTAAACTGTATGCCCTTTGTTTAATTAACTTCTAAAAAATGATTTCAGTTAATGTTACTGCGGGGTATATACTCTATGTTGCAAAATGAACTATAGACAACGATATAATGTCCAGGTGATAATTATATTATTATATTATTATATTGTTTCCTGTTTATTTTGGCCAAATTATGTTTGCTGATTTGTTAAGATCCTAGTTGTTCAGCTGCCAAGAAATGTGTGGTTTGTTACAGTTGGTGCGAGCTGTCTGTCTGTGTTTGATTTTCTTACATCAAAGCTATCTGGCTACATGCCAAATAGCTTAGTTTAAGTGCCCTATAATTGTCTGGGATTGAACTGGGACTTGGGGTCAGATATTGAATAATTGCGTTGTTACATTTTTCGTATTCCCAAACACACTTCTCACAAACTTCAACTCATTTTGTTTTTGCAAACCTAGACATACGGTATGTATGTTTTACGATGTGTATCGCAAGTAAGTCATCACAGTGTTACAATCTGAGGACAATAATACAACACGGTCCAGAATGAACCTTGGGAATGCTTAATATAAAATGAATAGCAACCTGGAATCCAGAAATGCTGTGTTTTGACCGCTGCTAGATATGGAGCATTTAAACGTGATGAACCTCCTGTGCCACTCTCTCAGGAGCAGAGAGTCTGAACCTGGAGAGTCCTCTGATGAAGAACCTGATGCAGGGTTATAACAAGAACATCCGTCCGGCCGAGTACAGCATGAACATCACCCAAGTGGAACTCAAACTGACCCTTACCAACCTCATCTCTCTGGTGAGTCAATGTATAGGCACGTGTATGCGCAGCAAAAGGGTGTGTGTGTGTGTGTGTGTGTGTGTGTGTGTGTGTGTGTGTGTGTGTGGTGTGTTTGTGTGCACACGCACGCATCAATCATGACCAACCCTACCATTGAGGAATGGATACGTTCACTCTGAATAGTAGAGTCAGAGTGAATGTATGTATTAAATTCATGGGAATTTAAAAACAAAAATGTGAAACGTTGTCAAATGTGAAATTTGCATGTGTACCCATACTGTACAGTCCAGAAGAATGAGTCTCTTTCTGAGAGATTATGTCTCTATTAGGGTAATGCATTAGGATTATGGGAGGGGAATGTGTGACCCTGCACATTGTGTTTCATAATTTGTGGAGAGTATACAGTATGTCAAACTAACTCATTCTGTCTTGATTTTCAGAAAGAACGAGAGGAGGCCCTCACTACCAGTGTGTGGGTTGAAATGGTAAAAACAGGAAGCAACAGAGAGCTATAGAGCTGAGTGATGGGTCTGTGGGGTGTCAGAACCTGGGGTTGGATGGCTATGGTACATTATTCTGGGGTCCTCGGGTTTAGATCATCACTTATAAGATGATGACTGAAGTAAAAAAAAAAAAAAAAACTGAAGGTACTCACAGTATAAATATTTTTTCCAGTGTAAATCCTTGGGTTTTTTTTTTTTACTGGCCATTTAAACGATATGTTTGCACCTCAAAACTGAATCAGATCTGAGAACATGCACATGCCTCAGTCCTCAGTTAAAAGTGTAATAAAATATCATGCCAGAAAATTGAATGTGAATGTTTTATTTATCTTACAGCAATGGTATGACTACCGCCTTAAGTGGGACCACATGCCAGTGTATGAGAATGTCACCCGCCTGCGCGTTCCTTCCAAAAGCATCTGGCTGCCTGACATCATACTAGAAAACAAGTGAGTATAAATGGTGTCAATGGCTGTAGACCTATAGCACCGCAGGCAATTGTAGCATCAGCCAGCAGGTAAATCAAATGAGATGCTTTGGTGAGTATGTGGATGGCCTATGTATAAAATGAACATTTTGTTATACAAATATCTGTATACAATATCTTTTTTAATATGAGTATGAACAAGACCATAGGAAGACTATCATCTATCATTGTACAGTAGCTAGCAGGTCGGTCATGTCTTCATTTAGGACATGACTGTCATTAATTTTGGTCAAGGTCATGTACAAATGCATTCCCATGAGTGATGTCCCCCAGATATTTAATGTGGAAATAAATATAAATCCCTTTGGTAGCCACAGCCTGCACAAACAACACATTATCCAAAATAAGTTGTAAATCACAGCTACCATCACAGCGTGCTCAAGGAGTTTGAAGGCACTAATATTCAAGTTCTGGAATGGAATTCAGGGAGAAGGATTATTCTTATAGAACTACACGTCATAATTACTCTTTTCTAATTGTTACTTTGAGTTGTCCCCCATTGTACCTAACGTAGGCAGTCTAAAAGCCTTTGATTCCACGAATGTTAGTACAGCACCCCGAGAAGTGAATGTCCTAATCTCCTTAGTAAACCTATACATATATGTTCTACAGTACACGATTGGGCTCCCAAGCAATCACATTTACTACCGTGATAAAATATATCGACCTACTGATCATTTTTATTGCTGGTGAATGAGCTTGTTATTGCTTTTGTTGATAAATTCTACTCGTTGTGTCTATAGCATGGATGGAAAATTTGAAATCGCCCTCTACGTCAATGCCCTTGTTGACCCCGATGGCCATGTATTCTGGTTGCCCCCTGCTATCTATCGCAGCGCCTGCTCCATTAAAATCAACTACTTCCCCTTCGACTGGCAGAACTGTACAATGGTATTTCGGTAAGGTTGATTGTTTGTTTTCCAGAAATCATGAACAATGCAGCCATACATTATTTTAATGGTTTGAATCATTGTGTTCTGCTGGTATGCCAGTGCCGTTGCTATGGTGTGGTTTAACATGGTTTGTATCGATAAGCATTCTTTTCTCCACATCGTCATTCACTCTGGAAGCTCCCAGACCTACAACGCCAACGAGATTGAGCTGCTTCTCATCACGGAAAAGGGTCAGACGGTGGAGTGGATCGAGATTGACCCAGAGGCATTCACAGGTCTGACTCAGTAATTGAAGGCTGTAGAAAGCAGCCTCCTGCTTTTAAGGACTCCTGTTGCCATTTTGAGGAAGCCGATTTCCACTTTTCAGTTGGAATCCCAGTGCGTTATTGTGTTTTTACTGCAAAACCGTATTGCATTCTAAATTTCACAGGGTAGGAAATGACAGAATTAAATGTGTTGAATAGTATTTAGGCCTGTCATCAGGGTAGGCTTTCACTTCAACAATCCTGAGGCAGAAATAAAACTAATGACTCCCTCTGTCCTGGCCAAAATGAGTGTTTAAAAAGAAAACCAGTAATTTACCTGCATTAAAAACAGTCCGGAGATTATAGTTTTTGTTGAAAACGACTTGTCCATAGGAATATGTTTCACAATATGTTATACAATGAGAGTTTATGAGACTTGGTCCCTACTGAGGTATGATATTAGTATAAGCTAGTAGCAGTTGTCCTATTAAAATTGGAAAGCAGTATGACAGACTATTGACTGACATTTGGAGAGTTACAAGCTTTGATACATGATGCACACAATGGCTTAAGGAGGCTTCTTCTTCTCTTCTTTTCAATAGAGAATGGTGAATGGGCCATCAAACACAGACCTGCCAAGAAGATAACAAACAATCGCTACGACAGGGACGATTTGGAATTCCAGGAGTTGGTGTTCTACCTGATCATTCAGAGGAAGCCTTTGTTCTACGTGATCAACATCATTGTGCCCTCTGTGCTCATCTCTTCCCTGGGCCTGCTAGTGTACTACCTCCCTGCTAAAGGTCTAGCCCTCACGCTCTCTAATGAGCCTTGTTCTAAAAAGAGAGACTGTTTTCGACTGATATTTTGGTGGTGGTGGTATGCGAGTGGGGGGCTCATCCAATCTCCTGCAAGTGAATGATTGAGGACGTACACATCCCCATCATGTGGAGAACAGGCCATTCAGGCCTTACAGGCTAATAATTTACCTCCTTACAAGAGAATACCCAGCACTGCATGAAGCCTGGACTTAAATACCCCCAAGGCCCGTGTCTCTCATACATGAAATGGCAAGCTGTTCTACACAATGGCAACTCAAAAACCTTCTGGTATGAGTTCAGATTTAGTTTAGTTTAGTTTAGTAACTGTGCCACTGAATGTCCTTCAAAAGTGCTGTGTTCTTGTAATGTCATAGAGCTGAATCATACACTGCCTGGCCAAAAAAAAAGTCGCAGTTGCACCAGTCATGCATACTGCCCACTGTATAAGCCTCTGGAGGCAGTGTTATGATCTGGGGTTGCTTCAATTGGTCAGGTCTAGGCTCAACAACGTTATGCAGCAATAAAATGAAGTCAGCTGAGTACCTGAATGTACTGAATGACCAGGTTATCCCATCAATGGGCATATTCCAGGACGACAATGCCAAGATTCATCGGGCTCAAATTGTGAAAGAGTGGTTCAGGGAGCATGAGGAATCATTTTCACACATAAATTGGCCACCAGAGTCCTGACCTTAACCCCATTGAAAGTCTTTGGGATGTGCTGGAGAAGACTTCACGGAGTGGTTCGACTCTCCCGTCGTCAATACAAGATCTCGGCCAAAAATTAATGCAAGTCTGGACGGAAATAAATGTTGTGACGTTGCATAAGGTTGTCGAAACAATGCCACGACGAATGCGCGCCATAATCAAAGCTAAAGGCGGTCTAACAAAATATTAGAGTGTGTGACTTTTTTTTTGGCCGGGCAGTGTATGTTCAACATGTTTCCAGCATGGATATTTGCTCATATCTGTCTGTGGTGATGTTTTTGACAGCCGGTGGGCAAAAGTGTACCGTGTCAATCGCCATACTCCTGGCGCAGACTGTTTTCCTCTTCCTCATTTTCAAGAAAGTTCCAGAAACATCGCAGGCTGTGCCACTTATTGGAAAGTAAGATATTACATACATTTTGTAATGCAAAAGATTTTGCTCTTAGAATTCGTAGAAATTATAGCTTATCTCCCATGTTGATATAGATAGTAATGTTATTACAGTCTAGGAAGTGAGGTTATTACAGCAAATTAATACTGTGGATCATTATATTGATATTCTTGATTTTATTTTTGCCGTAGGTATTTGATGTTCGTCATGTCAGTGACCACCATAGTGGTCATGAATTGCGTAATTGTGCTGAACGTCTCTCTGCGGACTCCCAACACCCACCAAATGACAGACAAAGTCCGAAAGGTACAGTCAAAACCCTCTTTAAAATATAAATGAAAAGCGCTTATGAAAACTACTGCCACCGAGCAGTTCTGATTGGCTCAGTGACCTTCTTGTCATCAGCAGAGGGTGTCAATCAGGAGCCAATTTCATATGCTTTTAGAGTAAAATGTATTCCAGAAGAGTTGATTTATTGATGCATTATTGGACTGATCATGTTTGGGAGGGGTGTGGCTGGTGTAATGTGCTGCATCCGCACATGGTTTGATAGCCTTGCTGTTCTCTACACACCAGGTCTTCTTAAACATCCTGCCACGAATGCTGCACATGCAAATGAAACCATGGACTCCAGCAGAGCCGGCAGAGCCCCCCTCGAGGCGACGCAGCTCTCTGGGCCTCATCGCCAAGGCGGACGAGTACTTCCTGAAGACGGCCCGCTCCGAGATCATGTTCAGCAAGCTCAGAGAGAGGAACGGGCTGATGAGGGCCATGTTAGAAGAGATCCGTGAGTCTCTCTCTCTCTCTTTAAATTGATTGATGTGAGTTTGCAGTACAGGTTTGGTTCATTTTCATTTCAAAAACGGATCAGAATGTCAATATAAAGTTCACATCAAAGGTTAAAAAAAATGTAACCTTCAGAGAAGGGCCCGGAGGGAGACATGGCACAGGACGTGTGTGCCAGTCTTGCCCATGCCTCTTCAGCAGTGAAGAAATGCGTTGCTTCCTGCAAGCACATCACCGAGAGCATCCGCCAACAGAACCGCTTCCAGAGCGTGAGTTTTACACTTTTTTATTCCTTTGAGCTCTAGGGACAGACAACTGTTTTGTGGTCTGTTTCAACAGTGAAACATGTCTCCAACGTGAAAGACAGAAGGCTTGTTTTTGTTCACAGGAGAACGAAGAGTGGTTCTTGGTAGCACGAGTAATCGACCGGGCCTGCTTCATCGTCATGTCACTCCTGTTCATCATGGGCACGATTGGCATCTTCCTAATGGGTCACTTCAACCAGGCCCCCTCCATGCCTTTTCCAGATGATCCAAAGACATATTTACCGTTGCCAGAGACTGGTTAACAGAGAAACAGTCACCTGTTTGTAACAGCAGGCTCTGTCTGTATTGCTGTGCTGGCTGTGACAGTCTGTCTACGCTCCTTCATGAATATTCACAATGGGCCAGCAAATAAGGCCAGATTTAATCATGGCGATGACATCATTTTCAATTTTAAACACATGGAGGAGGGAGTGTGGTCGGTCCTGTGTTCAAACCTACAGTGAGTTTTTTTTCCCCCATAGAAGGGTGCTGGTACTGCTATATTACACATTCCTATGGTATCATAATCTTCACCCAAAATATAAACTCTTTGGAAAGAAACTCAATGACGGAGCAATGTAGCAGCGTGGCTGCTGGGAACCAGAAGACTGCGGGTTTATATTCTGGCCAGGACACTGTGGTTGTACCCTTGCACAAGGTACTACATTCGAGTAAACGTCCAGCTGTATGAATGGATAAGATGTGAAATGCATCATCAATGTTGCTTTATAAGCATCTGTGCAGCAAGAAAACAACGCGAGCCGCTTGGACCGGAGGAACATGAGTCCCCAAAAACTTGAAAGCTTCACTAACGTATATTAAGACTCATTCTGCATTTTGCAGCCGTGATTTGGATTATGATGAGAGTGCCGGTATTAAATATTCTTTTAAAAGGGCAATGAGATGCTGGACAGAGATGATATGTATGTTATTAAATGAAAGTGACATGAAACGATTAAATTGTTGCTTTGATTTAAATGTATTCGATTTTTATGTAATTTATAGCTGCCATTGCCGTAAGGGCAACGACAACTACTGTATGTTGCTTTGTTTCTGTGGCTGAGCACTCATACCAACATAAAGGGAAGAATGTAGGTTGTTTAGCATCAATTCGTGCAATTGTAAAAGCAGTGTTTACCTCAAAAATAATAGAATTATATAGTTTGTTAGTCATACATATATTTTATAATAAATGGCAATTTGATGAGTGAGAATTGCTGCTGTTTTCTATCAGTGCCAAACAGCCCCTGTTTACCTGGCCCCCCTGCATAGCTCACACAGCCTCTATTGGCTAAGCAAATATTGCCTGCTCCTGTCAGTCCAAGGCTGGTGTCTAAGCAAATATATGTAGGAAATGGCTTTTTAACTATTTAAGCAGTGCTATTACATTTTGTGAAAAAGAAAATGTTTGATACATTATTCTGCATATGAAACTGGGTGGCAGTGTCGTGTAATGGTTAAGGAACTGGGCCACTAACCTAAAGATTGTAAATTTGATGTATAGGTATAGCATACTGCCTTTGTATCCTTGAGAATGGTACTTAACCCGAATTGCTTCAGTATATATGTTATATGCATGTGAGGCTGTTCATATGGTATGCAGTATGTTGGTAAGGTGCATGTACATAAGGTTTGGTTCAAAATTGCAATCAGGATTACTGCAATAACGACACCCAAACACTGAAGGAAGGGGATTGGTGTGGGGGCTCCCTTCCCTAGCTCTCCTAAAGGAGACTCAATTTTACGGATGACTGAGGCCAGTCTTTTCTGACAATGGGAAGGTCCGGCTTGTTGGGATGGCAACCAAGGGGGAACGACGGAGCCATCGACAGCAGGAGAGAGGCGATTATCCCTGAAGAGGACGTGAGGCAGGATGCTGCCTTCCCCTCCACACCCTCGACACTTCTAGCAAGCACCCCACTCCCAAAGTCCCCATATCCTCCTGTGCCACTGATTTAAAATTTTGTGACAGATGAATCTCAGGTCAACAAGGAGGACAACTATACCGGTAAGAGCTCCGACACAACCAGATTGCGATCTGCATAGTAACGACGCTGTGGTGGAATATGACTTGTTTTCTCTTTAATTTGTTAAAAGAAAAAAATCTATCAATGTCCTTTTATATCTCTGACCATGAGATATAAGTGTGTTTGTTGGTTCATTGTATGCAGTGTGAAAAGGGATTGAACACTCACTTGTTGACATTTTGCTGATTGTCTGATTCAGGTCTGAGGGACTGAGGGGAAATTCCATATTCTGCATTGCACATAATTCTCACAAAATGATAAATTACCACGTCAAATGTCCGTTCACAATCCAGCTACGTTTAAATTTATCTTATAATATTTATCTCTAATATATCTAATATTTCCAAAAAAACTATTTTCCTTCACCTCGTTTTTCACATTGTGTCTCTATATCATTGGACTTTTTCAATTGTACAAATTGTTTTGTTTAGAGCGCCATGAAAACATGAATGATAAAAGTTTTTAGCCCGATGCTGCGCTTCAGGGGCTGAACTGAAAGCAGTGGGAATTCAGGAGCTGAAGGAACTGGGCCGTACATTGCACCGTTCTTTGTATACAGCAGTGTTGCTCATTGGACAGCTGCTGCTTTTTAGTTTTACTAATAACAGGTGGCTAGTGATTGTTACACTTTGCAATGTGATGTGTTCCAAGACGGTCATGTTGCCTTTTAGATAGCTGTGTGCCAGGGGCTGTATTGCGCTTGATTATTTTGGTCTTTGTGTTTTGGTCAATGGCCGTGTAGTCATTGCTGGTTGGAATCTAGCGCCTGTGCGGCGTTAGAAGGGACGGTTTTATGTTAGGTCGTTAGTGGCGTGAATACGATGACACGGAGAGGCCGTGACCTGAATGAAAACCATGCTGCCACTGGCCGATTGTCTGGGTCCCTCTGCGCCCCAACGACAGTCACAATTGTTGCACTGCCAAGGGGGACGGCAGGGAAGAAAATCTTCACTTTGGGCACGGCTGAAAAGGAGCCATGTGTCCCATCAAACTGCACAATACCAGGTTATTTTAAACGCTGATCATGTTTTCTGGGGGTATGCTGAGAGCTTTCTGGTCCGCCTCTCTACTCCTCTCAAACTCAGGGAGAAGCAAACTAACAGCATAGAAACAGCCAGAGAAATACTTGAAGTAGAACTTGTTACCTTTGAAATGCTGTTTCTAACTAAGCAATGTAAACATTCTATACAAGTTATTATTTTTTTCTATTTTTCTATATAGTTTCTATATTTGTATCAAGACCTGATTTTCCCATTCTGATTTGAATAATTATAATGCATGAATAATTAATTTTCCTTCAAATACAACAAAAACAACACGTGCCATGGCCGCTGGATGCAGGGTTGCCAGATCTTGCACGACTTTCCAGCCAAATGGCGACTCAAAACTAGCCCAAAATATATTTTTAACCGAAACCAACTTATTTTAAATAGAAGTCATCATATTTTAACTTTTTAAAATAAGTGTGCGCTTTGCGACTTTTAATTTTTACCTGTGATTGCACTTTGAAAGTAGCCCAATTTAGCTGTAAATCCGCAGACTGGTGGGACGTCATACGCCCTGTTTACGACACTTCCATGGTATGGTTGGAAAATAGTATGGCGGATATTTTTCGCGGACTGCACGTCGCATGCTACACAGTGCACATTAAACAGCACACTTCTGCCAGTGTACTGTATGCAGGAGACAGGGAACAGTAGATAGGGCTCTGATTCGGACACTGCCTCTGCTCAGTCCCTGCCTCTGCTTTTCCTGTCATAACATCACAATTTCCCACTTCCTTTTCAGACCATAGAGCGTAGGCCTATTTCCTGTCATACTGCCACTCTTAACCACTTTCTGTTTTAAGCTTAGGGCTGTGTCCGAATCGGAGCCCTATCTACTGTGCCCTGTCTCCTGCGTACAGTGCACTGGCAGAAGTGCGCTGTTAAATGTGCACTGTTTAGCCGTCCGACGTAAGGCCATAAGACGTCCCACCAGTGTTGCCATGTCCGCGTTTTTACAGCTAAATTGAGATACTTTCAAAGTGCAGTCACGGGTAAAAATGAAAAGTCGCGAAGCACGCACTTATTTTAAAAAGTAAAAACGTGATGATTTCTATTTAAAATACGTTGGTTTCGGTTATAAATAGCCTATAATTTGGGCTAGTTTTTAGTCGCCATTTGGCTGGAAAGTCTTACAAGATCTGGCAACCCTGTGCCCCACTCTTGCACTGCCATGTGACGTATTGTTTTTGTTGTATTTGAAGGAAAATGTCAGCGAAGCTGCGCCTCATTTAAAAAAAAAAAAAGAAGCTCATGTCATATTTATGTGACCAGAATGCTTGTGTACTTCTTGAAAGGTGTGCTCCCGAATGTACTCAGCAAAACCCCGGAAGTAAGTGTGTCAGGGGGTTTCAAGTATACTGCAATTTGAACATTTTTTGCGTACTCTACAACTTTCTCGCCCTATCTACTCACCAAGGCTACTCAATAGTGTGGAAAAGTGCTGATTCGGACAGGGCCATCGGCTGTGTCCAAATCAGTACCCTTCCATATTATTAGGTAGGCTTATTGAGTAGACAGGATAAAAAAGTCATTAAGTAGGCATAATTTTCTCTAAATATAGTATGCTTTAAACCCCCGTATGATACACTTACTTCCGGGGTTTCGCTGAGTACATTCGGGAGCACACTTTTCAAGAAGTACACAAACATTTTGGTTGCATAAATATGATGTGAAGCTTCGTTTTAAAAAATGAGGCACAGCTTCACTGACAGTTTCCCTCAAATACGACAAAAACAAATCGTGACATGGCCGCACAAGGGCGGGACGTCTTACGACACTTCCACAGTACGGTTGGAAAATAGTATGGCGGATATTTTTCGCGTACTGCACGTCAGGTGCTAAACAGTGCACATTAAACAGCACACTTCTGCCAGTGCACTGTACGCAGGAGACAGGGCGCAGTAGATAGGGCTCTGATTCGGACACGGCCTAGGCCTATTTCCTGTCATACTGCCACTCATTTCCACTTCCTGTTTTAAGCCCTGGGCTGAGTCCAAATGCGACCCCTGTTCCCTGTTCACTGTCCCCTGTCCACTCAGACCGCTGTTTACTATGTGCCCTGTCCCCTCACTTTGCAAGCAGTGCACGAAAGAAATCCTGCAAAACTCTCTCCAAACTCGTGAGGAAGTAGTTTGTATTCTTCGTAATATTTTTTATTTATTAAACTTTTTATTGAGAATATCAATCAGTTAACATATGACGATTGTTACAAAGTGTAGATTATGAATGAACATAGAATTAACAAAAATAAGAGTAGTTCGTAATATTGTACCATAGATATGCTTCTACGCTCTATGTTTTTTTACGTTTTTACTTCCGGGTTACTTACTGAAATTGTCGGATGAGTGGACAGTTCTGCAGATGAGTGTGCTCCTGAATTCCTTCAACAAAACCCCAGAAATAAGGGGTTCATCCTGGTATTTTAAGTGCCCCCATTTGTGAGAAAAAGTCGCCCACTCAAAAGCTTTTTGACAAAGTGGACACAAATATGTGCCCTCAAAAGGGTGTAGGGGTCGTATTCGGGCACGGTCATGCTTTTCCTTTACCTGGCATCATGTAACAACCATTTTTTGCTTCCTGGTTGAGAGCATGTCAGCTGTGACGACTCAGCCCCTCCCATTTGCTCGTCTGGAGAGAGAGAAACACATTGAGACACTTTTCCGAGCTTTCCAGCGTAGGATAAGGCGCTCCACAGATCCTGGGATATCTATGGCATCCCACTCTCTGGGGGGCCCTGTTTCACCTCAGCTCCAAAGTTCAGAGGACAAGGTGCCTGGGATGAGGCAGGAGCGGGAAGAGGATGGCCATATAGACTTTGGGAGAGGAGCCATAGGGGTGGAGATGGACATCCGTGCCGATGGGAACCAGCACACCGGCACAGAAAAAGCTGAAGGCTTGGCCCTGCTGGACTCCGTCAACCAACTGCTCATCACCGCCAAACCAGAGCTGCAAGGTCAGAGGTTATCCATCACGCATCTTTCTGCATGTAATAAAAGGGTGGCACCAAGGCCTCTTAAATGGGAGTGATTTCCACCCGTTACCAATTATTTAATTAGCCCAATCATTTACATGATCTGATATTTTAGCTACATTCCACAATATGAACAGCAGCTGATGACTGCATCTTGTGCCTCTATGCATGCATTGTAGCATTTTATCGAGGTTTAATTTACGAGTGAATTGATGTTGGTGTATATGACTAATTCGCTGATTGAGCCTGGGCAACTCGTGGCAGCAACACCGGCCTGCAGGGCCTGGAGTTGCCCATCCCTGAACTAAGTTGCCTCAACCAGAGACCTTGATGTAGTGAAGTATTACAAAGTCTGTTTTTCCTTCCGCATGGAAAACATCTAAAATCATTCCCGTTTACAAAGCAGGTGATCCAACAGTCATATCAAATTATAGACCGATATCTATTCTTCCTATAATGTCAAAGGTCCTGGAAAAGGTGCTAGCCACTCAGCTCACCGACTACTTAGAATCGCTTAGTCTTTTAAATGAATTTCAGTTTGCTTTTCGAACAAACAGATCAACCACGTCCGCAGTATTATATCTCACGGAATCAATTCGACAATCATTAAATGTAGGGAATATAACCGGTGCAATATTTATCGATTTTTCAAAAGCATTTGATTCCGTTAATCATTCAATACTTCTCAATAAGTTAATGAAGTTCAATTTATCATCAACTGCAATAAACATGCTTTCATCATATCTATTAGAAAGAACACAACTGGTCCAAATAGATCAACTTAAATCCACTTCTACTACAAGCAATATCGGTGTACCACAAGGATCTATTCTAGGACCGCTATTGTTCATATTATATATTAATGATCTGCCCTCAGTATGCTCATCAACTCAAGTGCTTCTATACACGGACGACACCGTTATCTTTACCTCTGCGCATAAAATAGATGACATTTATTCCAAACTTTAATTGGACCTACAAGCCACCACTGGCTTCACAGAAATCATTTAACATTAAATATAAACAAAAACACAATGTATGTATTTTCGATCCTCTCAAAAAACATTTTCGACTCCGCCCCGTATACAACTAAAAAATGAACCCTTGTCTGTAACGGGTACCTATAAATATCTCGGCGTCACGCTTGACGATCATATGACGTTTAAACCACATATTGAATACCTTGCAAAACAGCTAAATAAAAAACTTTTTGTCTACAATAAAATTCGGACATCTTACACAAACCGTTTCAAATACATATTTAAATGCCATAATTCTATCCACATTATCATATTGTTTACCAATTTGGTCATCTGCTACAAAATGCACATTAGACCCAATCATTCGTCTTTATAATAGATCGTACAAAATTCACGCAAAATTACCATCTCGCACACATCATTGAACTGCCTTGCAACAAGTAAACGCACTCACTTTTGAAAATTACCAAATATTACTGAACTTAAAACTTTATCATAAAATACAAAACAATACTCTTCCTCAGATCATTAACAACCTATTGCCACGTCATTCCAATAACCGTCAACAAAGACAAACCCGTTCCATTACAAACGCATTAAATCCACTTCAAAGATACAAAAACAATTTTGGTCAAAAATCGTTTTTCAATAGAAACACAGAATCATGGAATAATTTACCATTAAATATAAGGACAAATATACATTTTAACAACTTTAAAAAACAGCTCAAATCTCATCTTATAAATAACCAAATCTGTCAACACTAGACTATAATTAATTTCAGATCACGCTGTGTCTGCTCCATAAACACTCACTTTATTTATTTATTTATTTTTTCATTGTTTCTACATATTTATTTCTGAAATTTCTCACATTTTAATTACTGTACATCTATAGATTTTTTACTCTTGTCTTTTTTATTTTTTCTCATTTTCTGTTCATATTTTTTTTTTCTTCCTATGCTGTAGGACAGGGAACCCTCTGTAAACCAGTAATGTACTGAGTAGGGCCCAAAGATTTTAGGACATTTATGTACTATTATCTTTTTTCCCTGTATTAATAAAATGAAATTAAATGAAATTAAATGAAGTGCGCCACAGAGAGGAATTAAATCTTGTGTGGTGGGGCAGGTCTTGGGCAGGCAGTTCCATATAGTCGTCCATAATTTGCTATAGCATCGCTTGTGAAAGGAGAGCTTCAGTTGGCAGGCATCCTCCTGCTTATCGTGCACCTGTTGTATTGCTAATGGATTACGTGTATGCAGTCTACCTGCACCAGCCGCTAGCTAGTTAGCAGACTGTAGATTTAAAAGGAGTTGCAGCTGACTTCATGGGAATGTACATGTTTGTCCCAAATTGACAGAGGACGGTATAGTGATGGGACATTTAAAATGACGGAGGATTAAAAGATGTTGAAGAGAAACACATCACGCTGTAAATGTAAATGCACTGCCCACCTGCTGCTCGATTCATTTTGCAGGCCCACACTGTGTTCCACGCCGGACGTATAGCATTGCCTCAGGGACCAGAGACCAGCTCTACGTTGCTGTTGAAGGTAGTGCACACCTACCTGGGTTCAGGGGACAAATCACACCAGAGAAGTAGATCATAAGTGGTTGGGACTTTTGGCTCTTTGCAACAGAATGATACGGGTTCAAGTGCAAGGGAAGGGGTCCTTCTGTTGTATTTAACCTAGATCAGTCCGGTCAGAGAAGGATTATAGTACAGATCTACATTACATTACATTACAGGCATTTAGCAGACACTCTTATCCAGAGCGACTTACACAGCATTTGCATTTATACATAGTATCCATTTATGCAGCTGGATATATACTGAAGCAATGCAGGTGAAGTACCTTGCTCAAGGGTACAACGGGAGTGTCGTACCTGGGAATCGAACCTGCAACCTTTTTTCTAGTTTTTATTTAACTAGTTTTTATTTAACTGGATCTTGCACAGAATCTGTGATGAGTTGTACATAACATTTCTATACATTTTTCCATTTTGTTAATCTGTAGGCTACATAACATGCAATATAAAAATAAACCTTTAAAAATGTTATTTTAAACGAGTATACATGAATGCTGTTATAGATGAAAGGCAGTGTTTGACTGTGTGCCTCCACTGCTTTCCTCAGAGAGCTCCTGCCTGTGCCTGCAGTGCTGCGGTCCAGCACGTTCCTGCTCCTTGCAGGGATTTGACAGGCAGGCCCAGCAGGTCTTCCTGTTTGAGAGGCCCCTCAGGGCAGATGCGTGCTGTCTGGGCTGCTGCCTGATGGAAATGAGGGCTTTTAATGCCGACCACCAGCTGATTGGAACTGTGCACCAGAGGTATGCGGAGCGTTACAGCGTCTTGAATGGAAAGGACCGCCCCGATAAACACACACGTACACACTCACAAACACTGCTTGTTAATGCTAAACTTAGATGGGGTCAGACACAGAGCACAGCTGTCCATATGGAGCCTTATGGACTTGGGTAGGAATGCAGGCCTGTAGATCTAGACTGAGGAGGGAGGCTTAGCCTCTTGTACTCTTTCTCAAGTTATGTAATCTTTCCATTTATGATCATTTTTAAACTCACAGACAAATTCAATTTGTTCCAAATACCGTCCGTCTGTTTCCCCCCTTTCAAAAGTTCCCACAAGTCTAAACCGTGTTCACTTCTCCCTCATTCAGTGTGCCAAAAGCACACTCGGATTCTCCAGCTCATCTTTCATTAGCAATTATATATAACACAACTATTTTAATCCCTCAACATAACATGTTATATATTCCTTGGCTGTGACCTTGTGACCTCCCAAACTTCATGAAATGGTGATTTCATTGGAATACTCAATCTTCAAACAATACACACCTGGCAGAACTCTGCACTCCACAACATCACAGTGGGTGGCTATCGTCTCCCTCTGTAGTCCCCCCCCCCCCCCAAAATGGTGTTACGAACTTCCCATGATGGTCAGGACAGCAGGTCTGCAGCCATTTGTTCTTCTTAGTTATGGATTTAAATTGTATGTATTCAGGAATTGTACTTTGGTTCCTGACTAGCAGAGTTCATTTGCATTAGCGTTGTAGTGTTGTTAGATACAGCATTATACTCACTGGTCTGAAAGTGCTGCTAGCCAGGTCTGGCACTATTAATCACATACAGTAAATCATGTGAATTCACTTATCTCCTACATTGTAAGTCGCTCTGGATAAGAGCATATGTTAACTGAATGTAATGTAATGACTGACTTCAGCGCATGGTTTGAACGTGACTGTTGTTAATATTGGCAGATGGAGCATGTTCACCCCCCTCTTTGAGATCTGTGACTCTGATGGGACATCCACCATCAGGATCCAGGGGTCCTGTTGTCCCTGTCGCTGCTATTCTAACCAGGAGTTTCAGGTGGGGGGGCATGTCACCTTATATTGGGCATCTCTGTCTTCTTATGTTAGAAACGCATTATTTAAATGTTGGAATGGGTTACACAGTCTGTATCCATTGATATACCTAGACTTTGATTGGGGTAAATTAGATGGCAGTTTGTGATCAAATATATGATGCTTTCCCAGGTTTTGAGCCCACATACCCTCATTTTCTGTCTTTCAAGTCTTGTAATAGGTTTAAATTCACTCCAGGTACATGTTGCTCATAACTACAAAACCCTTGAGATTTCAAAACAATAATGTAGCTGTAGTTACTTTTGTTTTTGGAATCTAGCACCTTTCATTTGATTTGCAAATTTTAGGCCATACTTTTTTTTTTTACAAACTGACCAGGTGGTTTCAACCATTGGAGAGAGATTGGGACGAATATGGAAAAAGTGGCCTGGATTCAATGAAGAATGCAACATGGACCATGAGTTTTTTGGATTGGATGGTGAGTTCGGAATTTTTTTACTTGGGAACGTGGGAGTGTGATATTCCAGGTTTCACTCTCTGATCTCCTGCTGTTCTCTCAACAGTCCCTCTGGAAATGAGCACAAAAACAAAAGTCCTTCTGTTGGCTGCCACTTTCTTGCTGGTAAGTACATTCATACCAATAACAGGCAAGTGAATTAATTCAAAGAAAGATGGCGTATAGCCACAGGATATAGCAAATGTAACAAAAGTAACTGCTAGTGCATTACTGAATGCATGACTTAGGCTAAATGTGAAGAGGTGTCCGTTAAAGCCATTTTAATATTGTTCTTGAGTTTCAGAACTTGATTAAAACGTACATTTGTATTTATTCCCTTTTTAAGAATCACATGTTCTTCGAGATGAGCTAACCTGGTCAGAGAAGGCCCCTGAAACGAGTTACCAATCAAAGAGAATGAGGCAGGAGGTCACCAGCTCAGAAGTCCGTCACGGCTGCACTTGATGCCACAGTCAGACACAGCTGAAAACAACGATCGGGATGCAGAGGAAAGTCTCCTCGCTTTCAAAACAAACCTGCTCCGGCCCTATCTGTGGCTGGAGAGCAACGTCAGGAGCCCAGCACCTTTGACCAAACGAAGGACACAGGACGCACGCTGCTTCCATCTGTCCTTTTACCCATTCAAATACTTTTAATCTTTGTTTGCTACCTCTCCAACATTAGCGAATGCGCTCTTTAGAGACATTCTACAAATTATATCACTTTATATCACCAACACCTCTGAATAGGTAATCACTTATAGCATTTCATAGTATTATTCAGGCACTACACGTAGCCTCTTTCTGCTTGTAGTGTTTATTTCCAGAAGTATGTACTAGAATATACATATTCTGGCTACTCCCTGCCTGTATTCTGCGTATGTAGGATGGATTTATTTCCGCAGCTGTAGAATTGTAGTACGACGCTGTCACTTCGAAGATGTGTCCAAGTGACTAGGACCACAGTGGGAAAGAACTATGGAAAATGGGACATTAATGGACTTAGTACACAGCAAGCAGGCTTTTGAAGGTCAACCACTGGAAAAAGTTGTCGGCCAATCATTTTGCCACTCATACTGCATACGGTTGGATTGGTCCATCACTGGCATACCACTTCCTGCAGCAAGCTTCCTCCTTCCAGCTGGATGATCTCTTTCTTCCCAGTACAATGTCTTTTTTGGCAGTTATCATTTCATGTGTCACCCTGTTTCCACAATTTGAATTCACTATTGATACCCACCCCAGCTGACTACTATATCAGTAACTAGTATAAATGTATGTACAGTATATATTTTTCGAAGTACTCAAGTTACTCTTAATTTAATTGCATCAAAATACTATGAGTCAATGTCAAACTAATTGTACTACATTGCTGTTCAGATGGGGGGGGGGGGGGGGGGGGCTGATTCTTATACTTTACTGGCAATGTTAGATACTTGTAACAAGTGTGGATGGCTAATGTTGTTGGCTTGCCAATTTTTTTCTCTGCATTTTCCCTGTGAATACTGACAGAACTCTGACACAATGCTGTGCTGACAACCAGTTAATCTGCTATTGCTTCGTAAAAAACAATTCAGTTAGCAACAGCTGTTTGATTATACGGTCCCTTGTAGGTTGGCTATTATTAGTGCTCCAATTATTTTGCCAAAATAAGCAGAAAAAGTGTTTTCTTGTCCGTTGTTGGTCCCTACCTGTTTAGCAAAACTTTTTAAAAATCTTGAGATCTTTATGTACAAACTTTCAACACTCACACAGTTGTCACTTATTGTCAATATATTGCCTTTGGTATTTTAAGCACAATGGTTTCAAAGCATTAAAAAAAAAATAAAAGCGCTCTTCAACACTTTCTACAGGCTGTATGTTTTAACACTGCTACAAAAAGGCAGTTACAATACCGGTAATAATACCGAGATGTTTTCCTGTCAATTGAGATTTTTTTTTTTTTTTTTGTTTAAAGGGAGGAGTTGCATTTCAAGTAACATCACAGAATATGACACTACAGAACTTCAATAGCAGCAGATGCATAATTGACATTTATTGCTATAATCAATCAGGTGAAACCAGGCAACACAATTCTCTTTTTGAATGACAGAGCTTCCTGCAGAACAGCACCACCCACTGAATCCCAGGCGGTAGTAACGGGTAATTAATAGATAGTGTTCCGATCACTGATCCAGGATTAGATCCGCAAAATGGTAAGAGGTTAAGATTAGGGTTGAGTTTGGTGTTCCTGGGTCAGTGCTTGGGGGCCGGGCACTATCTAGTTAGAGCGTAATGACACAGCTGCACATCCCTCTGCATCTTAAGAGATGGAACTGCCATTAAGTTTTCACGTCGGAATCCTAAATATCGTTCGATTTAAAAAATAAAACAAAAAAAAACCCTTCAGCTTGTTAAATTCGGAGGAGACGGGCTGAAGTCCAGGCACAGTGATATAGGCAGCTCGGCAGTCCATTTGAAAGAGACACTCCAGGCGACAAAACGGCCACCATTTTGGATGGACGTCGTCCTTTGGGGATGTTTCCACTTCCGGGTCAAAGGTAAGAATCACGACAGCATCCTCCAGTGATCCCTCAGCATCCACTTAGAAATATATATATTTTTTTTTTCCTTCTTTTTATTTTTTTATTTAAAAATAACACTAATACTGTAATTAAAATACTGCAATACAGTAAAACAGTCTCCAGGCCAGTCCATTTATTTATTAAAATAATAATTGTATTGTTGTGGGAACCGTTTCCTGCTGTATAGTGCACCACCACAATACTAATATGACGAGCTGCAATATGCACATGTAATATGACGACAGTCATTACTCATTTAAGATTGGGTTTTGGTTTGTGTTTGCTTGTTTTTTCTTGAAGGCTCTTAAACAGTGATTGCCCATATCACAGCGGCTGGGAATTGGACTACGCAGGCTCCCTTATGCACCAGAGAAAGCGAGAGAGAGAGAGAGAGAGAGAGAGAGAGAGAGAGA